>MU669452.1:152398-176750 GCA_026770625.1 Nicotiana glauca
TTTTGTTGGGGGGGGGGGGGGTTCTAGAAGCTAAGAAGTTGTTAGTAATGCCATTTTCATTGCAGAACTTATCAAATTTGGCATTGTCAAATTCCGTTCCATGATATGATCTAATACATGCGACTCTAGACTTCCATCTTCACCTGGATTTTCTTCACAACGGCCATAAACACCTCAAAGGTTTCATATTTAATTCTGAGAAGTAGAGTCCATGTGAATCTGGAGTAGTCATCCACTATCACAAATATGTATCTTTTTCCTCCCCTGCTTTGCACTCTAATAGGGACACATAAATCCATATGTAGAAGCTCGAGTGGATTTGAGGTACTTACATCCTTTTTAGACTTAAAAGAGGACTTCACATTCTTTCCTCTAGCACATGCATCACAAACTTTCTATACTTTGAACTTTGACATGGGCAGACCATAGACCAGGTCCTTCTGAGTTAGTTTGTTCAGAAGAGAGAAGCTTGCATGCCCCAATCTTCTATGCCAGAGTTTAGCATCATCATCAACAGCTTTCGGACAACTCAGATCACCACTCTGTATGGACTCAAAATCATAGATGTTCTTGTATCTCTTGGCCACAAGTACCACTTCACTAGTTACTAGATTAGTAACTGTACATATCTTGGATAAGAACTCCACATTGTTTCCTTTATCATAGATCTGAGAGACACTCAAGAGACTGTAAGGCCATTGACATAGTACACATTCTCAATAGAGTGAGTGAGTGATTTCCCGACTTTTCCACTCCAATAATGTACCCTTTTTTCCTATTGCCAAAGGATACAATCCCTCCTTGTAGGGATTTTAGTGAAAGAAAGTACATGGTGTTCCCAATCATGTGCTTTGAACATCTAATATAATGAATTATATTGACTGCTTCATTTCACTGTTCCATACACAAAGAGATCAGGAGTTAGTTTTAGGAACCCAAGAAAGTTTGGGTCCCTTTTGGTAGGCAAAAGGATGAATAAGAGCTCTCTTACTCCATACGGGTAATGTGCATTTTTTGTGGGTGGAACGTGGTCCCCTTTTAGTAGTTACATTTTCAACAAACATTTTGTTTTTCTGAGCGCACTGAACCCTGGCTTGGCAATTTTCCTTGAAATGCCCATTGTTACCACAGTGGGTACACAGCCAATTATCTGGTACAGTAATGTACTTGCTATGGGGGTTGTAAGGAGTTTTCTCCCTTTAGAACCCTATTCCCTGCCTGTTTCCACCATTAATAGCATACATGGCAGTGATAGCTTCTGAGGACCAGGTCCAATTTCGGGACTTTTCAAGATCATTTTTATTCTTTCTAGTTCAGTCTGGAGATGCTCGTTTTTCTCAGATTCAACACACAGACTAGTTCTCACGGTCTTCAACTCATTTTCAAGCCTAATGTGTTCCTCACTTTCTACCTCTTTTCCTTTTCCAGGTTTTGACTCAGTCCTAGTCCCTCTATTGTTTCCCTTAGTTCTGCAATCACTACCAAGAGATCATCTCTTTATTCCTCAATATCAATCACTCTTTTCATCAAGGCTTCTATTTCTTTTTTGAAGTTTTCAATAGTTTCCTGATGGTCAACAACTACATCCACTAAGTCATCTCTTTTAATTTCTATGTCAGCAATTATTTTGGCTAAAACAATTTTTTCTTTCTCCAGCTTGCAAATGGTTTCCTTCAGATCAACTACATACACTACCACATCATCTCTGGTGTGTTCAGCTTCTCCTATCTCTAAGTTCAAAGCATCCTTATCCTCTATAAGATTATGATAGGCATCAATCAATACACTAGCTAAAGACATGAGTTTCTTAGGAGAGTAGGACTTCAAATTTCTCTAAACATCCCCAAAATCCACCTTACTGTTGTCATAGTTTTCATCATCATTTGATTGGTCCATCAAAGCAAACATTGAATCATATTCATTCTCTTCACTTTTAACTACCATCATGGATCTGTCACCAATATCAGTTTCATCTTCAGACTCACTAAAGGAGTCTCCCCATGATGCAAGAGCTTGTTTTACCATACTGTCAGCAGATCTCTTTCTCTTGAAGTCTTTATCAAGAATCGAGTTCCTCTTCGCTGCTTTCTCAGGGTTGTACTTGGAGTACTTTTGCTTCGGGAGAGGACAATCTTTGATGAAGTGCCCAAGCTTTTCACACTTATGGCAGAGATCATAGTTCTTTGATTTTCTAGAGCTGTCCCTTTTCATTATACCTCCATTTCTTCTGACCATCTTCTAAAATCTTTTGGTTAAGTAAGTCATATCACTGTCCTCCTCACTCGAGTCATTGCTATCAGCCTTGAGTAGCAGGTTATTTTGTTTCTTCTTTCATTGTCTATCTTCCTCTTCATCTCGTAGCCATGTCAGTAATAACAATCACCTTGCTTTCCCAAGAGCTGGGCAGGATATTAAGAATTTTCCTCACAGCTTGTTCCTAGGAATAGTTTTACCAAGTAAGTGTAACTCATTTGTGATGGAGGTAAATCTAGTGTGCATATCTTGAATAGATTCATCGTCCTTCATCCTAAAGAGTTCATACTCGATAGTGAGCATATCAATCTTAGATTGCTTTACTTGAGCAGTTCCCTTATGTGCTGTTTGTAGAGCTTCCCATATCTCCTTTGCAGTTTCACAAGTAGAAATTCTATTGTATTCATCAGGTCCTATTCCACATACCAAAATCTTTTTGGCACAATAATGCTTCTCTACAACTTTCTTGTCTACGTCGGTGTATTCTTTTCTGGTTTTGGCATTGAGAATGGAAGTTCTTCAAGTACTGTTTACCGTGAAAAATGGTAACAACAATTAGATTTGTAAATGGGATTTTAAAAATACGAGATCTATTTCCGAGCTAGTTTGAAAGGGTTGTTAGTGATAAAATGCAAAGTAAAACAATAAAGATCGAGTTAATCAAAGCGGTAATCGAACCAGTAAGGGGATGTTTCCTGGGCGCAAAGTTGGCCAGTGGGTACCTCTGAGCCGGGCCTTGAGCCTATCCCGGGCTTAGCGAAGGTAGTCGGGAAGGGGATAACAGATAAAGATATAAGTAAATAAGGCTCTATACTATCAATCTTGAGCTAAATAATGAAGAACAAACGAATAAAACAATGAAGTGCTAAGGTGACCCCGAGGTCAGTGAAGACAAATAGCTTAGAAGAAAGAGAGAAAGAGAGAGAGAGAGAGAGATATTATTTCATAGTGGAGAAGTGGAGCAACATCAGTATGCCCTATTGAAGGCGGGGACCCTCCTTATATAGGCGGAGGATCCTTTACAATATAAAATATGGTAAATAGCGATAGTACAAGGATAGCCTGGCCAGATTCAACACCTCAGTATAGACCTCAGGTATGTCGCCCTTGTCAGGTCAGATTGCATATCTGGGGAGCCTCCCCTTAGCTTGCCATGGTCCGCTGCAACGGTCGAAGCGGAATCAATTCTTGGGTGAACCTCGAAGACGGACTCCTGCCTTGACCCCGGACCCTGAGGGATATAACCGAGGGATGATCTTTTTATGGAGAATTTGAGCTCCGAGATTCACTGGACATAGATAGCCTCCACATTTCTTAGAGAAAAAGGTGATGAGAAACGATTCTGAACTCCTGCTTCCCTCGGCGTTCCTGAGAATGGTTGCGGGCCAAAGAAGGTGTACCGTGGGCGTTGCTACTGCAGACTCCACTATTAACTGCGACAGTTAGCTCTGTTTAATTTACTCATTATGCCTTTATAAAATCTTGCTTATTCTCATCCGGATTCCATTTAGAACTTTTTTTGTGAAGTTCGTCTTTCTGCTTCTCCTTGATTTCTTCCTAGGAGCACGACCTTTTTCGCTTTCTTTTATTTCTTGGGCCTTTTCAAGGATGGTGAACGCCTCTACAGCTGCTTCCCATGAGATCGAGGGCTTTTCATCTTCGTTCTTCTCTCAAGGTGAAGTGACGGCTCCTCTCCGTGTCGAGGAGTGCATCCCGGGATCCTTCTTCATATTTCAGGGTTGAAAGACTATCTTCGAAGTTAGGATGTCGTGAAATAGTAACTTGATACACCAGCTCCATAACGAATATAGGGAAAGTGAAAGCCGATTGTCGCTGGGGGTGCAGTGCTCTTGGCAATACCTGCTCAGGATGAAGACATTACAGCTTATAGGGTTGGTTTCCTATGCGTGTACACCTACCCATTTAATTTAGGACCGGCGGGGCCATCTTTGCCTCCGATAGATCCTGTGATCCTGGATTTCTGCTGGAGTTATTAGGTAACTCTAACTCAGATCCATCCTTCGTTCTGGAACGTGGTTTATATGATCAGGCATTATTCGAGCATGATAGAGGGGATGCCCTTCACTTTAAATCACCTGATCCGGATGTATAGCCCTCGTCTCCTTTATGGAGGCTTAATCAAGCTTCGTCGTCGAGCCTCGAGATCTCTTTTCACCTGTACTGAGGAGTTCGAGGATTATGGGTGGTTGAACCAATTTGTTCGAGTGAGGATGTTTGATTTGATCCCGACAGAAGGAATGCCATTTCCCGAAAACTGGAATACTGCGGGTAAATAAATGCAGGGCTTCTACTCCCCTTTTATGGTTTCTCTTTGTGTTTCTAACTCTGTCGTTTAGGCGGTCTACCCTGGGGCGATGTTGGATTTGCGGTATTGGGTTGGCCATTTATAATTTGCTTTACCGTATAACGATTATGCATGGCGGGGCTTTCCTGAGCTCGGTGGGAGGCGAAAGACCATGGTAAGTTTCAAGATCTCAGTGCATCCGCACACTTCATTGCAATTTGCTGCTAACGACTTTTCCATTTTTGCGCCTTTAACCCTTATACTTATGCAGGTCTTGGAGGGGTTTTATTGATAAAGGAAGCGTCGCTCGTCGGAGGGGATATCCACATGCGCGATGAGGAGAAGAAAAGGCAGAGGGCTGCTCCGATCGATCTGCCAGAGCCGAAGATGACCAAAGCTGAGGATTATAAGGTCGACTTATCAATTCTGGCTGCAGGCATGGTGGGAAACCCTCATGCTAAAGATAAGGGAGAAAACAACCCTTTGCCACCCTCCAAAGATTGTTCAGAATTGGCTGATCCTCGGGTCAAAGAGATGAATGCTTGCAGACAGGAGCCTGATACTGTCGCGACCCGATTTCTAGTGGCGAGGCGACATATGGAATATAAAATACCGGTTTTGATTTGGCATGTGGCTAAAGTCCTTTGCGCACCGTGATGTCTTCAGCAGGCAATTGAAGGAGCTTCGATCAGGGGTCCAGAACGGACGGGGGTTGGACATTCAAACCGGCCCTGCCAGCTCGTTGGTTATCACTGACTCCGCTAAGAGGGGATCACCTCAACCTCCCAGAGTGCAAGACAAACCTTGTAAGGACCCTCCCAAGAAGGGAACACTGGTCGAAGGTGGAGGTGTATTTGGGGGATCCAGCGATCGTCCTCAAGGGTAGCTTTGGAGTCGATGCTCCCTCTATTTTTGGTGAGATGAGCAGGCTCTGTGCGTGGGTGAACTCCTTCTTCCTCTTTCTATTGCTTCGGGCCGTTATGATCTTTGTTTTCTTAACCTTTTTATGCTTTTTCAGGCCAGAATTCTTTACATCCAAACCCTTGCCCAGTATCAGGACGATGTGAGCTGCCGCGAGTATGAGAAAGTCATTTTGACCGAACAGGTTATTCATCCTTCATTTCTGCCATTTTTGAGCCTCCGTGGGGGTCTATTACTTTTAACTCTTTGGGCCCCAACTTATACAGTTTGAGAAAGAGATGATTTCACTGAAAAAGGGAGCTTTGGGCCAGGGATATTGAAATCCTCGAGCTCCGCCGCCACATGGATTAGGTGACTTTTGAGAGGGACAGACTTGCAAGGAGGGTTTCCTCGGTTGAGTGCCTACTTCGAGAGGTGAAGGAGGATAGTGGCAAGCACAAGGATCTCCGTTCTGGGCTGGTGGACGCACTACTTTGGATTAGAGCCGAGGCCGAGGCGCTTATATCTTTACATGGGAGAGAAGCTGCCGCTGAAGATTTCTTTGTGGAAAAGGCCCTCGGAGTGGCGGGCCCGGCTTTTCCACGAGCCGCAAATTCTATTTGGCCGGACCCTCAAAGGTAAGACACCCAGGGCACATTGAAAGGCGGCTCAAATGGTGTTAGAAGTGGGGGCGGATCTCCGGAGAAAGGGGACGCCGTTGAGAAGGGACCGCTTGGGGATTTGCCGGCGCCTTGATACAACATTTTGAGGCCGTCAGTTTGGTTGTAGGCTTAGGCTATGTAGTTTTTTCCATTGCTTTCCTCGCATGCATATGGAGTTGTTATTTCGGCATATGTAAAAAGAGAAAAATCTTGTGAATTTATTCCCTTTGTCGGTAAGAGCTTTGAATCTATAGTGTAGCTTTGTAGCCCATCCCGAGCTGGTTGATGCGATCCTCATCGAGATTGGCCGTGGGGTTTCGTGCCTCCGCACTCTTGGTATTTTTTTATTTGTTTTGGGATCCGATTCCCGAGTTGCATTGTGATTTGAGCTGCAATCAATCCCTGAGCTTTCAGGTTTCCCCTATCATTGGCGACGACATTTGTACCGTGTATTTAGGTGTCTTGCAATTTTTCTTGGAGCCAGTCTCCGAGTCGGGAACCCGACTTAGGCTTAATATATTCTGGAGCCCTGCTTGTTTGAGTTTGGAGATAATGTACTTTGTGTCGTGCCCTTTGGTGTGCTGCAATTTTTGGGTCCAATCTCCGAATCGCACCGCGATTCGAGCTGTAATTGACCTTTATTCTTTCTGGAGATTTTGATTGGCGGCAGTGGTATCGATGTCTCGCCCTTGGGCATATTATAATTTTTTGGGTCCAGTCTCCGAGTCGAGTAGCGACTTGAGCTGTAATCGACCCTTAAATCTCATTCGATCTTTTGGCCAACGATGGTGACCTTTCTGTTGCTTGGTCGTTGAGATCTTTTGATATAAGGCCCGGAGGCTTTGCTTAGCCGGTGGTAATGGCACTTACACTGTTTGGTCGCGGGGACCTTTTGATATGAGAGGAGGCTTTGCTTTGGTTAACTATTTTAGATCCGATCTACAAATCAGGTTACGACTCGAGCTCACTTTAATCCTCAAGCTGTCAATTTTCAGGTTGGCGATAATGGCTCTTACACCGTATGGTCGTAGAGACCTTTTGATGTGAGGCCCGGAGGCTTTGCTTAGCCGGCGACAATGGCACTTACGCTGTTTGATGTGTGGCCCGGAGGCTTTTTTTAGGCTTTCTTTCCTGTCGTTAAGGTCTTACTGATTATTTTTCCTGACCCGTCATCGGTTCTAAAAGAACCTCGATTTCAAGTCGTAGTCGGCAATATTTCTAGCACCTCAAAAGGTTCATAGCTCGTAGATCGACATTTTTGCGATTTTGGAGCCGATGTGGTGGGGACTCTTTTTTTGCTTGTTGAGGGAAGCCTATTTTTAACCGATTCTTTCCGAAGTAGATTCGAAGAATTATTTTGCAACAATCGGGCATCCCCGAGTCCCATTTTTTGGGCTGAAGCAGCCGTTTTTACTGGAGTCATGTGCGTTTGGCCGGGGCCATTTTTGATCCCGAGAAGCAGTTTTAGGCGTCTACACTGAAGGTATGCCCTTTAGGTATTCTTACAAATGTGATGTATAGCCTAAACTGCGGGATTTTTCATGCCTGTTGAGGTCTTAAAGTTTGCCATGCTTGTTAAAGTCATACAATGTGTGGAGAATAGATCTAGTTGTGCCGAGGCTGCCCGCTAGGGTCTTACAATTTCAGATTATCCAGTATGTGGCGATTGGCAATGATTTTTCTGAGTCCCCGAGTTCCGCTCAATCTTGAAGATAGCTTTAGCAAAACCGGGGTTGCTTTGCGAGGTCTTCGTGAGCTTGGATTTCTGACCCTGAGGTAGGGTGGATGCTGAATTGTTTTAAGTCTTCAAGTATCTCGAGACGTGTTTTATGGAGATGCTTTTGTCATGAATATGCAAAAAATAACCTTATTCGAAGTAAGGTGCCAAAAAACATTCTTTATTGATTAACGTAAATATAAGTCGTGGATACGTACTGCCCTATTGCTGCGAGCTCGGTCTTCGTGGGTATAGCTCTTTAGGTCATTAGATTGGTGCATTGCCTCCCGTCAAAATGCCACTCATCATTTTTACTGGAGTCAGGCCAGTTGTAACGGATATCCCGTAGGCCCGGATGGTGCGGTCGCCGGCTAGATGAAAATCCTGTTTGACAAGAGGACTATTCTGGAACAAAAAAATAGAAAGAGAAAATAGAGAGAGAGACGAAAAAGGTGTTTTGCTCAAGGGCTCCTATATGGCTACGTGATAGGATAACCTAGTAGTAATATCGCTTAAGCATTGGCACATTCCAGTTGCTCGGGAGCTGTTCACCTTCCAAGGTGCTGAGCTGGTAGGAGCCTTTGCCACTATCCTGAGGATTTGGTATGGTCCTTCCCAATTTTGGCCCAGCTTTCCTTCATTCAGATTTCGGGTGTTAAGGGTAACCTTCCTTAGGACCAAGTCTCCGATTCCAAAATATCAAAGGTTCATCCTTCTATTGTAGTACCTTTCAATTTTCTGCTTTTGGGCGGCCATTCGGACAAGTGAGGCCTCCTGTCTTTCGTCGAGCAGTTCGAGAGCCGTTTCCACGGCCTCGTGATTGGACTCCTTGCACGTGTGCCAAAATCTAGCTCTTGGTTCTCCGACCGCTACTGGTATTAGTGCTTCATCACCATATACTAGGGAGAAAGGTGTTTCCCCCGTGTTTGATTTTGGGGTCGTTCGGTACGCCCATAGTACTTTGGGCAGCGTTTCTCGCCACTTCCCTTTTTCGCTCTCCAACTTTTTATTCAAATTTTGAATGATTGTTTTATTTGTGGATTCGTCCTGGCCGTTTGTGCACGGGTGGTATGGTGTAGAAAAGATTCTTCTGATTTTGTTGTCTTCAAGGAACTGTGTCACCTTGCTCCCGATGAATTGCCTCCCATTATCGCATGTTATTTCTGACGGGATCCCGAACCGGAATATGATGTATTCCCATATAAAGTTGATAACTTCCTTCTCGCTTATTTTTTCGAAGACCTGTGCTTCCACCCATTTTGAAAAGTAATCAGTCATAAACTGAATAAAATGAGCTTTACCTGGTGCCGTCGGCAAAGGGCCGACGATGTCCATTCCTCATTTCATAAAGGGCCACGATGATAAGACGGAGTGTAGTTATTCGCCGGGTTGGTGGCTCATGGGGGCAAACCTCTGACATTTGTTGCATGCTTGGACGAACTCTTTGGCGTCTTTTTCCATGCTATCCCAGTAGTATCTCGCTCTGATTACCTTCCGGACTAGGGATTCTACCCCGGAGTGGTTTCCGCAGGTACCCTCATGGATCTCCCGGAGCACATAGTTCATGTCGCACGGTCCCAGGCATACCGCTAGGGGTCCGTGAAACTTCTTCCTATACAGGGCCCCTTTTTCATCGAGCGAGAACCGAGCCGCTATTGTTCGCAAAGCCCTCGATTCTTTTGGATTGGTGGGCAATTTTTGGTCTTTTAGATAAATGACGTATTTGTTTATCCAATCCCATGTCAGGCTGGTGGAGTTGATTTCTGCGTGTCCTTTATCGACCACAGATTTGAGCAATTGGACGATGACTCCGGAGAGCATATCTTCTTCCTCAGAGGATGAACCCAGGTTGGCCAAGGCATCAGCCTCGTTGTTCTATTCTCAGGGCACATGGTTCAAAGTCCATTCTTTGAAGCGGCGCAACGTGATTTGAATCTTATTTAGATACCTCTACATCCTGTCTTCCCAAGCTTCGTAGCTCCCGTTCACTTGACTTACCACAAGGAGTGAATCATATTTTGCCTCGATGACCTCGGCTCCCAAGCCTTTGTTCAATTCCAGACTTGCAATCATAGCCTCATACTCGGCCTCATTGTTAGTTAGCTTTGTGGTTTTTATGGACTGTCGGATTACGCCGCTGATGGGCGGCTTTAGGACTATCCCAAGTCCGGATCCTCTGATGTTTGCGGCACCATCTGTGAACAGGGTCCATACGCTGGAGGACATGTTTGATTTAAGCAAAAGCTCCTTCTCTACCTCGGTAATGAGGGATGGCAAAAAGTCAGCCACAAAATCCGCCAGGATTTGGGATTTGATAGCCGTCCGAGGTTGATATTAAATATCGTATACTATGAGTTTGATGGCCCATTTGGCAAGTCGACCCGATAGCTCAGGTTTGTGAAGTATGTTCCGTAAAGGGTAGGTCGACAAGACGCAAATGCAGTGACACTGGAAGAAGGGCTTCAGCTTGCGCGAGGCGCTTACCAGTGCGAATACCAATTTTTCTAGGTGGGGGTACCGAGTTTCGGCGTCCCTCAAGGTTTGGCTAACATAATACACTGGAAATTGCGTACCTTGCTCTTCACAAACCAAGACACCGCTTACAGCTGTTTCAGAACACCCAGGTACAAGTATAGTGTTTCATCCTCTTTGGGCGTGTGTAGCAGAGGCGGGCTGGATAGGTACCATTTTAGTTCTTCCAAGGCATGTTGGCATTCCGGAGTCCATTTGAAGTTGTTCCTCCTTTTGAGCAGGGCAAAAAAGTGATGACTCTTATACGACGACCCTTATATGAACCTTCGTAAGGCCGCAATCCATCCTGTCAGTCGTTAGACGTCTTTAACATTGTTAGATGCTATGATTTCCTCGATGGCCTTTATTTTGTCGGGGTTGATCTCGATCCCCCTGTTTGAGACCATGAAGCCCAAAAACTTGCCCGAGCCTACCCCGAAGGCACATTTTTTAGGGTTGAGCTTCATGTTGTATCTTCTAAGGATATCGAAAGTTTCCTGAAAATGGGTCACATGGTCCTCTACACGCAACTATTTAACTAGCATATCGTCAATATATACTTCCATCGATTTTCCTATTTGGTGCTCGAACATCTTATTAACTAGGCGTTGGTACGTTGCTCCTATGTTTTTTAGTCCGAAGGGCATAACGTTATAGCAATATGTACCATACTTTGTGATGAATGAAGTCTTTTCCCTGTCCTTGGGGTTCATCTGAATCTGATTGTACCCCGAGTAGGCATCGAGGAAGGTGAGGGTCCCGTGGCCGGTCGTGGCATCGATCAGAAGATCAATTTTGGGTAGCGGGAAAGAATCTTTGGGGCATGCCTTGCTTAAATCCTTATAATCTACGCACATTCTTAGCTTATTCCCTTTTTTTGGCACTATTACTACGTTAGCTAGCCATTTGGGATATTTTACCTCCCTGATGGACCTGATTTTTAAGAGTTTCGTTACCTCCTCTTTGATGAAGGCATGTTTACTGTGGCCTCCTCTTCTGCTTTATAGATTTGAATTTGGGGTCGACAATCAGCCAGTGGAAGGTTATTTCCGATGGAATACCTGTCATATCTAGGTAGGACCAGGCAAAGCAGTCGATATTGTTACTAAGGAATTGAATAAACCCTATCCTAAGTTTGGGGGTTAACCCCATACCTAGGTATACCTTGTGATCCAGGAGGTTATCGATCAGAACAGCCTGTTCCAATTCTTTGACTGTCGATTTGGTTACATCCGATTCTTTGGGGGCGATGAAGGTTCGGGGGGGGGGGGAATCTTCCTCATTGTCTTCGATGGTTTGCTTGCTTTTTTCTTCGTTTGAGGCCGAGCGCATGGAGGTCGATGCTTCATGGTGGGCCGCGAATATTTCTCTTGCTACCGCTGTTCTCCATGTATTGTTGTAATGCTATTTCTTGTGGGGAATCTCACCACTTGGTTCAAGGTCGATGGTACTGCCCTTATATCATGTATCCAAGGCCTACCAAGCAAAGCGTTGTACCTTATGTCTCCGTCGATGACCTAAAGCTTGGTGCTCTGGGTTGTGCCGGATGTGTCGATCGAGATGGTGATTTCTCCTTTCGTTTCTTCCCTGGTCATGTTGAAACATTGGAGGATTTGAGGAATGTTATTAATCTGACTGAGCAACCCCAGTTGTTCTATTACGCCTGACCTGATTATGTTGGCCGAGCTGCCCGGGTCTACGAGCACGCGTTTTATCCTTGTGTTATTCAAGAGAAACGAGATTACTAGTGCGTCGTTATGTGGTTCCTCCATGGCCTCGAAGTCCTCCTCGGTGAATATAAGGGTTTTTTCGGGTAAGAGCTTTGGGGTCGGCCCTTCTGTAGCGAATGTTTTTGTTCGCTTGGACTTGGGGCCTTGGAGATCGTTAGCCCCTCCGATAATCATATGGATACCATGCTGGGGGCCCCTCTTTTGCACTAGGATTGAACCCGGGAGCGCGCCAGACTCCGGGAGGTCCATTCCCTTGCCACTCTTGAGATCTCTACTACTCATTTCGCCAATCGAGAAAAATATTCAGTCCTGAAAGTGTAGATTTCGGGAAAGAAGAAGTGTGAAAGATATCATGCATTTAAGTGACGAACAAACAAGAGAATAATCACTATTATTTTTAGCCCCACGGTGGGCGCCAAACTGTTTACCGTGAAAATGATAACAACAATTAGATTTGTAAATGGGATTTTAAAAATATGCAGTCTATTCCCAAGCTAGTTTGAAAGGGTTGTTAGCGATAAAATGTGAAGTAAAACAATAAAGATCGAGTTAATCAAAGCAGTAATTGAACCAGTAAGGGGATATTTCCCAAGCGCAAAGTTGGCTAGTGGGTACCTCGGAGCCGGGCCTCCAGCCTATCCTGGGCTTAGCGAGGGTAATCAGGAAGGGGATAACTGATAAAATATAAGTAAATAATGCTCTATACTATCAATCTTGATCCAAATAATGAAGAACAAATGAATAAAACAATAAAGTGCTAAGGCGACCCCGAGGTCAGTGAAGACAAATAGCTTAGACGAAAGAGACAGAGAGAGAGAGAGAGAGAGAGAGAGAGAGAGAGAGATATTATTGCATAGTATAGAAGTGGAGCAACATCAGTCTACCCTATTGAAGGCGGGGACCCTTCTTATATAGGCGGAGGATCCTTTACAATATAAAACGTGATAGATAACGATAGTATAGGGATAGCCTGGCTAGATTCAACACCTCAGTATAGACCTCAGGTATGCCGCCCTTGTCGGGCTGGATTGCGTATCTAGGGAGCCTCCCCTTAGCTTGCCATGGTCCGCTACAACGATCGAATCGGAATCAATTCTTGGGAAAACCTTGAAGACGGACTCCGGCCTTGACCCCGAACCCCAAGGGGTGTGACCGAGGGACGATGTTTTGATAAAGAATTCAGGCTCCCGGATTCACCGGACATAAGTACCATTGTTGGCATGTAAGGACCATCACATATGACATCCCATAACTCAGAATCCTCGGCCATGATAAAATCATGCATTCTTGTCTTCCACCACCTCGTAGTATTGCCCATTGAACCTGGGTGGTCTATATGTAGATTGACCTTCTTCAAAATTTGGTGGAGAAGACATACAGATCCTTCCTAGGTAATAGCTTGATAGGAAGAACCCGCTCTGATACCAATTGTTAATTTATATGAGTCCACCAAACTATAGAGTACCTGGTCCTCTATGAGTTTTTATTGAGAATACTAATAAAACACTCGTAGGCTTTCAACTTCACTAACTTGTAGACACTCAATTACAAGCCAATTTGTAATGACTCTATTACAAAGACTTCAACTCAACTAACTTGTGATACTCTTACCACAAACCACTTTGTCACTCACTAGTTACAAAGACTTCAACTCAACTAACTTGTGATATACTTACCATAAGCCACTTTGTCACTCACTAGTTACAAAGACTTCAAATTATGACTAACTCTAGTCACAACACGAACTCAGAAAGTTCATGGTTTTACAAATGGGTTCCTAAGCAACGCTTCTAGCTAAGCAATTTAGGAATTACAGTAAGAACAATTACAAAGTTACAACTCAACTAAGGAGAACAAAATACTCAATTTAGGAACTGGTCTGTAGTAGCATTTTACTTTGTTCTTCAAGCTCTTGAGAGATAAGTTTACTATTTGCAGAAGACTTCAATGCTTGAAGTAAATACTCAAATGTTCAAGTGATTTTTTGTTATAATTCTCTTGTTGATACACTCTTGATGATATCACTTGAATGATGTAAGCATTTGGTAGGTCAAAGGCAAGTGACTACAGAATTGTTGCACTGTGTGCACAGTTTCTGAGGCAGTCGCTTTCCAGTTGTGCACATTTGACTTATGTACTGTTGTTACGAAAACACAAGGAATCAGGTCCTTGACTTGTTTCTCTATTTTCTACACTTGCATTATATTAGCTGGAGTCCAGGATGTAATCCATTCAGTGCACCAAATATGTCAGGTTCCCTATCTGGTTCTTGACAGTAAGTTTGTTAAATCATCAAAATATAAGACAAAGATATTGAAAACTCATCACTCTCTAGGTTTACGTTTTAAATGTCCAATTGAACTCCCCAAGCACACCCACTGCTTAGTGCCTAATACTCATCCAGTAGCTTTTATGCAAATTGTGAGAAAAATCTTCAACTAGAACTAAATGACCTCAAATTTCTTTAGCTTCCCCTTGTAGCTCCTCAAAATCCTCTTTATCTTAAATATGAAGTTAATACAACTCAAATTTTCGACCTAATAGTATTCTTTGATTATAACATCATTATATTGAGCTTCATATGAATATTTCTTCTAAAAATAAACAACTAAACTTCATTATCCTAACTTGTTAGGTCTTCAAGTGTTAATTCTCTACTTCTTAAATTTTTTATTTTTGTACTCTATTGCATATGATATCATTGTTTGTCCTTTTTATGCTCCTTGGTGAAGATATCATCAAGAAATTTAAATGTTAAACTTTGATTAACAAGTAACGACCTTCAAATAATTATCCGTAACAAACATTTGCATTTTTTTCGCTAGTTCAAGGATGCGAGTAACTTTATATGATGTTTTATGACTTGGGTGCATGTTTGATTTTGGGTTTTTTTGGGTAGTTCCAAATTGATTTGAAAGAATGATTCTCATTTTACAAGCCTTAAGTTGGAAGAGTTGACCAAGTTTGACTTTTGCATAATTGATCTTAGATCGAAGTTTTGATGGTTTCGTTAGGTCTGTATGGTGATTTTAGATATAGGAGTATATTCAGATGTAGACTTGAAGGTTCGTAGATTGTTTGGCTTAAATTGGCAAAAGTTGGATAGTTGAAGGTTTGAAAGGTTGACAGGTTTGATTGAGAGTTGACTTTGTGGATATCATTTTGGATTGTGGTTTCGAGAGTTGGTATAGTGTCGGTTGTGTTATTTGGGACTTGAATGTAAAATTTGAGGTCATTCCAAGTTGATTTGATATGGTTCGGCGTGAGTTTTCAAACTTTAAAGTTTATTAGTTCATTAGGCTTGAATTGAGGTGCAATTCATAGTTTAGTTGTTGCTTGGAATGACTTGAGGTCTCAAGTACGTCCGCATTATATTTTGAGATTGGTTGGTGTGGTTGGACGGGCTCTCGGGGCCCTCGGGTGTGTTTCAGACCTGTTTGGAGTTGCTGGTTTTTCTTGTGTCCTACTGTACGTCGCGATCGCGGAAGTGTAACCACAATTGCGGGGTATTTTGGGTGGCTGGTGTTTTGTTCTTCTAGTTCGCATGTGGGTTAATGCGTTCGTGAAAGTTGTTTGTTTGGCTAGGAACTTTCCCTCTCCGCATTTATGGAGTGGAGGACACATTCACATTAAAGAGCTTGGGGCTAATGGAGTTGTCTTCGCATTTGCGATTGGTAGGTATCATTGTGCATCGTGTTCACGAGGTTGTTGTCGTGAATGCAAAGTCTTTTCTCTATGGCAACAAAGTTTTGTTTTTCGCGATCATGAAGCTAGTCCTGTGATCACGAAGAGGACCCTTGGGTAGACTTATATAGCACTCTATTTCGAGGGTTTTGGTTATTTTATCATATTTGAATTAGAGAGCTCGGATTTGGGAATTTTTGGTAAGAATCTTTACGATTGAGATTGAGATAAGTATTTTTTTACTCAAATTCGGTTATATTTCACGATTTCGTCTTTATTTGACGAATCTAAGTGTGGAAAATTGCGGATTTTAGTAAAACCGTCACTAAATGAATTTTGATGATTTAAAGGTCGATTTGAGGTTGGAATTGCATGAAATCGGAATGGTTGGACTCGTATTTGAAAGGATATTCGGAATTTGTGAGTTTTGTCGGGTTTTGGAGTACGGGCCCAAGGTTTGACTCATGCAAGAAGGGCTTATTAGTGGATTGATTTAGCTTATTTGAGATAAGTATTTTGTCTAATTTTGTTTGGGAGAAACTAACCCATAGGATTTGGTCTAATTGCATCATTTGAATAATGTGAAAGAAGAGTATACGAGGTAACGAGTGTGTACGTGGGCTTATATGTGGAAATTGACCGATTTAGACTCTTAAGTTATTAATATGCCTTTAATTGAAGTTGTTGTTATATGGAATTCTCTTATTGTCGAGTTATTTCCCATGTTGTTGAAATTCTTGTATACTGTTAGAAACGAAAAAGAAGCTGAAATCAAGCAAACTTATTCTAGGGTTTGTTATGTTTGAGAGAGAAAAGGAAGACTTTCATATCTGTGTAAAATGAGAAATGATACCATACATTTTGATACAGATCCCATTCTACCTTATATCTGACCTGGCCCGGACTATATATTATGGGAAAAAATAATAATCAATTAAGTGGGCATGGCCCAATACAATTCAAAATAATAAAAGCCTAGCTCCTAACTAATCCGGACTGGGGTCTATATTTCCAACACCCCCTTCAAGTTGGAGGGTGATAAAACCCACAACTTGGATAAAATACCATGATGAGCAGCACCAAGCAAGCATTTGGTGAGGATATCAGTCAATTGAGTAGAGGAAGAAGTGTAAAGCAGTTGAATGAGGCCTTCAGCAAGCTTGGTTCTGACCAGATGACAATCCAACTCAATATGCTTAGTACGCTCATGAGAAACAGGGTTCTTAGAAATATGAATAGCAGCTTGGCTATCACAAAAAAGAGAATAGCAAAAGAACAAGGAACACCCAAATCTATAAGTAATCTCTGCAGCCAGGTAATTTCACTGATAGCCTTACTCATGGCCATGTATTCAGCAGGTGACATTGAGACCACAGGCTGCTTCTTAGACTTCCAACCAACAAGGCTGCCACTAATAATACACAAAAGTTAGTGAAAGACCTTCTAGTATCCGGGAAGGCAACCCAGTCACTATCATAAAAACAGCAACAGAAAGACTAAGGGTATTGTTGAGAAAGATGCCAACCTCAGTAGTACCCTTCAAATACTTCAGTAAATGGAAGCCAGCTTCCAAATGAGGCAGACAAGGAAATTGCATGAATTGAGACAGGTGTTGTACAACAAAAGAAATATCTAGCCTGGTGTGAGTGAGAAAA
Organism: Nicotiana glauca; assembly: GCA_026770625.1. Taxonomy (NCBI): domain Eukaryota; kingdom Viridiplantae; phylum Streptophyta; class Magnoliopsida; order Solanales; family Solanaceae; genus Nicotiana; species Nicotiana glauca. The sequence goes on from MU669452.1 coordinate 169,816, forward strand.
TTGAGTTTCCCAACCAAAGATCTGTACACCTCAGTCTTGGGACGAGGCACACCTTCCTTTGCCTTAAGTTTGATAGACAAGAAAAAAGGACAAACCACAGGAGGGGCATCAGAACAATGAAACTCATGGAGAAGGTCATGAATGAACTTCTTTTGATGCAACAGAACACGTGAAGCTGAGTATAACACCTATATACCCAAAAAATAGTTGAGATAGCCCAAATCTTTAATTCTGAATTGATGGTGAATAAATGACTTAAGAGCAAAAATTTCAACACTATCAATGCCAATCAAAATAATATCATCCACATAAACAACACGTACCACAATAAAATCCCTAGAAACCTTTGTGAACAAGGAATAATCATTGGGTGAATAGGAATAACCTCTAGAAGATAGGGCCTGAGAAAGCTTGGCATACCATTACCTGGAGGCTTGTCTGAGCACATAGACAGATTTGTATAGCCTACAAACCAACTGCCTAGAAGTAGAAGGGGAAGAAATAGTGTAACCAGGAGGCAGCTTCATCAAAACCTTCTCATAGAGGTCACCATGCAAGAAAGCATTGTTTACATCCAATTGAAACATAGGCCAATACTTCTTGACAGCAACGACAATAAAAGTCATGGCAGTGGACATCTTCCCCGGATGTGAAAATGTCTCATGAAAATAAATACCCTCAACTTGAGTGTCCTCCCTGACAACCAATTGAGGCTTATATCTCTCAATGCTCCCATCAGCCTTGTGCTTGATCTTGTAGACCTACTTGAAACCAGTGGGCTTCTTGCCTAGAGGAATCTTGTCAACAGACCAAGTGCCATTAGTTTATAAGGCCTCAAACTCCTTGGCCATGGCTTCTTGCCTCTCAGGAATACAAACAGCCTGAGACTAAGTGGCAAGTTCAGATAAAGGCTATGAAGAAGAGGAAGCTGACAAGGAGGAAGAGGGGAAGAAGAAGGAAGGGAACAAATATAATCCTGGAGATATACTGGAGGATTATGAGGTCTAGAAGACCTCTTCATATGAGCATCACCAGTGAAAGAGGGAGGAGGAAGATCAGGAGAAGGTAAAGGGGAAGAAGCATCAGGAGTAGAAGATGGAGAAGGAGAAGGAGAGGGTGGAGAAACAAAGGAAGTAATGAAAGGAAAATGAGTAGGAAGGGTATAAAGTGAGGAAAAGCAGAATGAATAGGGGAATGAGTGGTTGACAAAGGAAAAATGTGCTCATAGAACTGAACATCCCTAGACACAACAAGTTTTGGAGACAAAATTGTACAGATTGTAACCCTTCATAGCAAAGGATATCCTAGAAAGACACAAGGGACAGACCTAGGGTCAAACTTGTCCCTATGAACCTTAGGAACAGTAGCATAGTATAAGCAGCCAAAAGTCCTAAGGTGAGCATAGGAAGGGACAGAACCATAAAACAGTTCAAAAGGGGTTTTGTTCTTTAAAAGGGGAGAAGGTAATCTATTAATGAGATATGTGGCAGTTAAAATGCAGTCCTCCCAGAAAGAAATAGGGAGCTTAGATTAAAATAATAAAGCTCTAGCAGTATCCAGTAAATGCCTATATTTCCTTTCTACTACACCATTTTGTTATTGACTATGGGGACAGGTAGTCTGATGAGTGATACCTTTGGTAGAAAAAAATATGGAACCAATGGAACTAGAACCTAGCTCAAAAGCATTATCACTTCTAACTGTTTTGATAGAAGTATGAAAATGAGTTTCAACCATAGCAATGAAAGTTTTAAGTAAGTCAAAAGTATTTTTCTTAGCACCTATCAAGTGAGTCCAAGTAGCTCTAGAATAGTCATCTACAATGGTGAGAAAATACTTAGCACCATGGGAGGTACAAGAGTGATAAGGACCCCAGGTGCCAATGTGAATTAATTGGAAGGGAGTAGAGGAGTGAATGGTGTTATCAGGAAAAGGAAGTCTAGTTTGCCTATCTAGAGGGAAAATATGACAGGGAAATGATTGTTTAGAGGAGAAAGAGGGACTGAGAACATAAATCCCTTTCATTCTAGAGAATGGTGTATGACCAAGTCTAAAATGCCAAACAATATCCATTTTATTAGAAATCGTAGGTGCAGAATCACAAAAAGAAGAAATAGAAGTACTAAAACTATTACATTCAGAAGAAGAAATAAGAAATAAAAAATGAGAATTGGAAACACAACTTTCAGGAGTAATCATGGGGACTTGCAGCTTGTAGAGTCCATTGTCCAGTTTACCAAGAGCCAGTGGCTTCTTCAGAGAAGGGTCCTGTAATACACAAAAAAAACCTTAGTAAACTATGCAATGCCATCAAACTAACAACCAATTGATGAATAGAAATCAGGTTGTACTGAAACCTAGGAACATAAAGGACATTTTGGAGAGTGAAATTGGGAAACAAAGTTAAAGAACCATATTTTATAACTTTAACTTTGTAATCATGAGGAAGAGAAACAAGACAAGGAATAGTAAGAGGTTGAATGTTGAAAAGAAGAGATTTAAGAGAGATCATATAGTCAGATGCCCCAGAATCAATAATCCAATCAGAAATACTGGCTTTGGAGAATAAAACAAGGTTAATAAGTACACTATGAGTGGCTATCCTACCAGCAAAATGTGCAGATGCCACGAGAGAGTGAGAAGAGTCAAGAGTGACATGAGTTTGTTGTAGAAGTTGAATCAACTGGGAGCATTGGTCTTTTGTCAACCCAGGAAAACCAGTAGAAGAGTCAGAATAACCAATCTGAATAGCAACACCAGTGGGTTAAGAAGCAGATGCCTGAGATGTAAAAGAATCAAGTGCAGTATATGCTGAAGCTTTTATGGGACCACCACCCTTAGAGAAATTGAAATTTGGTGGATAACCATGAAGTTTATAGCATTTTTCAATGCTATGTCCAGGCTTCTTACTGTATTTGTAGGCGACTACACTCTTCTGACTATCAAAATTCACTTTAGGAATATAAGGCTGTTTAGAAGAGCCGGCATTAAAAGAGGCAGATTTAGAGGAGAAATGAGATGCAGCAGACACCTGTCTCTATTTTTCATCACTTAAGAGAATACTATATACTGTGTCAATAGAAGGAAGGGACTTGATCATCAATATATTGTATCTGACTTGAACATATGTGTCATTCAGTCCCATGAGAAACTGATAGACCTTTTGTTTTTCCTCTGACCTAAACAAGTACACCTATCATCAGAACTGGCAGAGAGAGAGGCCAATTCATCCCAAAGTTATTTAAGTTTGATAAAATAAGAAAAAAAATGTCAAGAGAACCCACATTCCACCTCCATCTTTAACTCAAAGACCCTAGCTCCATTAGCTTTCCCATGCCTGGTCTCAAGTTTCCTTCCAGATATCCTTGGCAAACTCAGAGTAGACCATAGTACGCTGGATTTCCTTAGTCACAGAATTGACCAGCCATGAAACAACTAAATCATTGCACCTCTTCCATTGGCAAAGAAGAGGAGACCCCTCTGGAGGTCTCTCAGAAGTTCCATGGATGAATTCCAATTTGTTCCAAATAGATAGAGCCACTAAAATGGATCTTCGCCAACTCCCAGAACATGATCCATAAAAAGGCTCAATGACCAAAGAAGAACCTAGTAAATCAGAGGGATGCACATATAGTGGGTAACAGGGATGTGTATGGTCATCAGGTTGAAAAGGAAGGCGAACCGCAGCACTATGGTCGATAGGAGCAGAATTATCCATAGAAAAGGAAGATGATGTACTCAACGGAATGGCCATCAGATAGTACTCACAGTTACAGACACGATTTGATAAGATCTAAGCTATAAAGAAATAAACCCTAGGGCATGCAATTGATGGAAAAAAGAAACAGTAAAGGAAAGAATATACCACAACTTCTCGCAACCGAAAGAGTACGGCGTTGAATAGAGAAGAAATACTCAGTAACGCTCCAAAAAATCCACAAGCAACATCCCCAAATGTTGACCTCAAGCTTGAAGACGACGACACAACTGATGAACTCCAAACAAAATGATTTGAACAAGAGAAAGACCAATTATAAGCAGAAATAGCAATAGAAAACTCGAAGAAATCGCCGAGAAAGCAAAAAAATGACGATTCCAGGAAATCTCAAAATTAGCAGAAATTTCGGCGATACTCCTCAAGGGTAACATAGGACGATAGAGGACAACCGGATCTATGAGATTCTGGGCTTTGATACCATGTTAGCAGTGGAGAAGAAGCTGAAATCAAGCAAACTTATTCTAAGGTTTGTTATGTTCGAGAGAGAAAAGGAAGACTTTCATATCTGTGTAAAATGAAAAATGATACCATACGTTTTGATACAGACCCCATTCTACCTTATATCCAACCCTGCCCAGACTATACATTGCGGGAAAAAATAATAATGAATTAAGTGGGCTTTGCCCAATACAATACAAAATAATAAAAGCCAAGCTCCTAACTAATCCAGATTGGGGTCTATATTTCCAACATATACATTGTTGTAGATCCGTGAGCTATGCTTTATTGTGATATTGATATTGATATTTTTGACGATATTGTGACATATGTGTAGGGGTGTACAAACCGAACCGAAAAACTGCACCAAACCGAAAAGTCAAACCAAACCGATTAAAAAACCCGACTCGGTTTGGTTTGATTTGGTTTGGTATTGAATAAAAAAATTCGAACAAACCCGACATATAAATATATAATTTTTGTATATATTATTTAAGATTTTATATAAAATTTTCTTTAAAAAATATCTAGAAATATTTGGGATTCTCTTGGGGGATATAAATTTTAATAGAATATGAAGTGCTCCATATTTATTGACCTTAAATAATGGGTTGCATGATCAGTTTCTTATCAAGTGTTACTAAAATTCTTCTATCTGTTTTTTCTTACATATTCATATCATATGTTAAGATGTATTAAATTCTTATATCTTTTTCGAATGTGAAGTTGTTATTAATATTTATGTATCATATTGATTTTTATGTTTAATTACTAAATTCGGATAACCTGAAAGTATATATCAACGAAATATTATTGTCAGACAACTAAAAAAATAATTATTATGTGTTAACTAATGGAATTCTCGCATAAGAATATTTTAATTGATAATATGTTTGTCAACTTTTTATATTTTTACTAAATAGATGTATACTTATCAAAAATTTAACAAAGTAAGATTGAAATAATATGTAAGTAGCAAAAAATCCGAAAACCCGAAAAATCCGACAACATCGAACCAATCCAACCCGATATAGTTGGTTTGGTTTGGTTTTGATAAAAATCGAACCAACCCGGTCCATGTACACCCCTACATATGTGGACATGTTATGGAAATTAATTGTTATTGTGTGGATCATAAGGGTGACGTTTCATTATTGTTGACTCGACGGAGCGATACATGTGGCCATCATGTTATTGTCAGGACAGAACGATATGGGTGGCTATTGATATATTATTTGGACAGAGTGATACATGTGGCTATTATGATATTTTCAACGCGGTGAGATAAGGGTGGCTATATAGGGATGTTATGTGATGGCTTGAGGGAGTGTCGTTGATGAAAAAAGAGTATTCTGGTTGTTGCTTTTGACTTCCTTGTGTGTGTCATGCATATTACATGATTTATTGTGTTGTTCCCAATATGCAACTTGGTGTCTCTGATATTACTTGATGATTTGAGTTGTCATAGTATACTTGCACATGCATACACTATAACATATCACTTATACCAGTCCAGAAGTATGAAACTTGATGTTCATTAATCATATTTATGTATTCTTGTATATCTATTTTCTCTTGGATATGGCTTTGACTGGTAGCCCGTGTCCACGACGGGGTAAATTGTGATATTGAGCATGTGATTATACCGGACGGATTATGATATTGAGCCTGTGACCATGCCGGGTGGATTGTGATATTTATCTCGTGACCATGCCAGACGGATTATGTTATTGGAATGTGTATTGTCCGTGCAACACGTAAGTGGTAGGTGCGGTTTGTGGCTTATATTGTGGTACAAAATCTTTATTGTGCGAGTGTGACTGATATTGTAGCACGGTGTCCTTGTAGTGTGAGTGTGACTTATACTGTGGCACGAGATATTTGTAGTATGAAGTTGGTTGATAATGGGGGCACGAGATGCCATGTGTATATGATTCGTGATTTGTGACTTGAGATTTGTGATTATGACATGTGCCTAAGGGTGACTCTTGTCGTAAATTCTATTTCGGAACTGTGTAATGATTAGAACTGTCATTACTTTCTCTTAATAGCTTTCACTTGTATTTTATCGTGCTTTAATTATTTTGCTGTTTTATCACATGATTACTCTTTGTTGCCATTTATTTATTTTGTTTTCCGTTGTTAGCTTTATATTGATATACTCACAGGTTACTTGATTAGTGAGTGTCTCGACTTGAAACTTTTCATTACTCCAGTGAGGTTAGTCTTGGTACTTATTGGGTACCGATACTATGCTTTTGCATATTTTTCTGCAGATCCGGGTATTAGAGCTAGCAGATTCAGGCAGTGAGAGCTTTTTGATCGCGAGAATTCAAGGTAAAGTTGCTTGATCATCGCTGTCCCTTGGAGTCCTTTCCTTACATTATTACCGTCAAATTTCTATCCCAGTATTATTGTATTTTGAGTTATATCTATGTATTATGTAGAGTTTGTGACTCTGTTCTACCTAGTCTTGAGGAATTTATTTTGATTGTTGTCGCGTAGGCGGGTGGGTGATGCAGAAAAAAAAAATAGAAAATAGAAAATTAAAAATTAAAAAAAAAGTAATTTTTTTTTGAGGGGTTTGCTGGTGGTGGCGGCGGCGTCGGTTGCAAAAAAAAAACCAAAAATTAAATATACAAAAAAAAATTAAGATGGGTGGGTGGTGCAGAAGAAAAAAAAATACAAAAAAAAAGGTTAAAAAAATTTTTAAAGGGGA
>MU669452.1:177843-194736 GCA_026770625.1 Nicotiana glauca
GGTGGGGGGTGGGATGGGGTGAGAGGGGGTAGATGGTGCAGAAAAAAAACAGAAAATTAAAATTACAAAAACTAAAAAAAAGAATTTGAAGGGTAGGGGGTTTTGCGGGGGAAGGGTTGGATGATGCAGAAAAACAAAAGAGCATAAAATTAAAAATACAAAAAAAAAAAAAGTAAAATTAGGGCAACTAAATAAATTTCTATATAAGTTGGGTTGAGATACCTTTTTGTTTTGGATGAGTTTCATGGATTGTATTTGAGCTGTCTAGTGGGTCAGAATGAGCTATAAAATAGAATGTGTTAATTTGGGCTTAACCCAAATCGACCCATGAGCTAAAATATTTATAATTCAACCTACTAATCTCTGGACAAATTGGACGAGTTAGATAAGTTTGCGCTCAAATTGTTACCCTTATTATATCCCAACTTGGACGTAATCACGGAGGATTCATTTCTCGAGTAGGTTATTGTTTTATTCAATGGCAAATCCAGAGAGCTGGCGTTAATGGATTTAGAATTAGTGTAATCTTATTATATACGTCTATACGCAATGTTCGAGCTGTCAAAAGCAATAAATTCCATTAAAGTCATAAGACATGACATGGATATGTCCTAGTTTAAAACTCTAAAGATTAACAATGATGTTGGCCCTTTTAGTCTATCTGAATTTTCAAGATATTTAATTCATTAGGTAGTATTAAATCAAATAAAGTACCTCAGAAAGCTTAATCCTTGATACAGTATATACTTTTCTTTTGTCAATTATCCATTCAAAATCAGGTAATGTGTCATGGATGAATGAACGTATCTGGAGGTACATACAATGTACAGTGAACTCCCTTATTAGATAAGTCTATAATTTAGACCATTGTTAATTTCCAAATGCTATATTAATCTCCAAGAAATTTCCAATAATATAAAAAGTTGTTGCTGGACTTTTGCTTCAAATGGAAATAGCGTTAATCATCTTTATTTGTATTGTATAATATATGCAGTATCTGAAAAAAACTGCAACTTGTTTGTTCAGCTAATATTTTTTTTTAAACCCAAAAGTGTAGACTCACCACCCCCTCAAGAAAAGAAAAAGGGAAAAAGAGAGGAGAAGAAACACGAGACACGAACAAGTTGATATATATCGCAAGAAACGAACCATATCTCAATATATATGGAGTATTGAGGCGGAGCTAGAACACGACCTACAGACTTGGTCGAACCTTAGGTTTTATTTATTATGTATTAGTCTTAAGAAATTTATCGAATATATGCATAATTTATTAATTAAGAACCCAATACTTTAAACATATTATATTTCCTAACTCATAAACTTCAAATCCTGGCTCTGCTGCCTTTGATGGAGTAGTATCTATATTCTTCAAATATGACCATCTTCAAGTTGAAATACAGAAAAAGCTAAATTTCGACAAATTGGAGGTTGCCCTTTCGACGTGCTTATGACTTGCTCAAAATGGTTGCACAAAATAACTTACACTACTTAACTTACAAATTGGAACTCACAAACTACCCCAAGAGAATATACACAAAAAAAGACATGTTGCATGCTTCTCATGTCTGACTTTAACAAATGTTCTTAGCTTTACTTGCAAGAAATATCCTCACTTAATGCGAACAGTTTACTTTTAGTACTATATAACCATACTATTAGTATTGAAGTCGATTTTAAAAATAAAAAGTCAGGTATTTAGATAAAAATGTTAAAACTAATAATAAAATTAGTAGAGGGTGTTAAACCCTATCTTCAGTTAAGTGGTCGAATATATTGCTATCATATGTAATTGCGAAAAAAACTAAAATATGTCGGGAACATATCCTAATCTCTACGTGGGAGACTTCTCACTCAAAAAAACAAAAAAAAGAAAAAAACTGTTTCTCCATTTGTTTACAGCAATAAGGTAGCATCATTATGAGTTTAATTTTCAAAAACTATTAACCGCTATTACAAGAATGGACAAGAAATTGTTAGACACATATATTAGGCAACTTGTTTTTGGAAAGCTTACTATGACGATCAAACAGAAGTGCTTTACATAATGTATTAGCAAGTTGTTGATAAAGGTGGTTGCTGCAGAGATCTACCATTAAGGTTTGAATTGGAAGAGACCTTTGAAGTTTATGGATCTGTATACGGTCAAAATTGGGTATACCCAATTTTTCGAGATCGAGGGATCACCTTAAATTCGAGTTTAGGATGGATCAAGTTCGAGCTCGACGGACCAGGCTCGAGCTTGATGGCACAATACAAGGCTCGGAGAACCAAGTGTTTGAGGAATGTCGAAGCCTAATATGACCGGCCCCGAGATAATGCCGTTATGGATTTGTAATAGAATGAGCAACATTCCTGCCACGGCCCTAAGATCGCGGCACAAATTCCGGAATAGATTTGTACGAATCCGTAATAGGCGGTTAGACAGTTGTCCCAATAAGATTCTTTACTGTAAATGGAAATGTACCTTATTTAGGGTTACCTATTATATAAAGGGGACCCCAATCATTTGTAAATATCATCTAATCATTGGCAAAGAATATACTAGATCTCTTACTTTTCTCGCTCATTGTTCATCAGAATTGTCTTTTAGCTTTATTATTCTTGCTTTATTGTTCTTGACCAATCTCGAGATCACTTGGGCTCGAGATCGAGACTACTTATATACTGGTTTGATCATATTATTTCTTTCGTCTATACTTTAGCTTTCTTAGTTATTAATTAGTATAGGACTAAATCACGTATCTTTAAAACCATAAATCAAATTTAACTGTTACTCGTATTTTCGAGGTAAACAGTTTGGCCCCCACCTTGGGGCTAAAGATAATAGTGATTATTTCAGTATTAATTCTGATAACATACGTTATTTTTATGCTAGTTCTTGTCAAGAATTTTTGTTCTCAGGATTAAATATGTCAAACTCGCAAAACGCACATGTTCACGACAACGAAGGTCTTGGATTTCATGGGAAAAATAACAATATAGGGGTCGATGTACCACCGATAAAACCTGGGGAAGTGCCAAATGTGAAACCACTTGATGTTAGTTCTCACATTTCTTTGAATGCAAATTTAGGCGCAAACCCCAGAGGAAGTGTACGCAAGGAAGTCCGATCTGGGGACCAAGGAACACAGGGTATAGGAGAATGTGGAGTCAGCCTCCAAGTGATATTCGAGAAGCTGCAAGCTCAACAGATTGTCATCGCTCAACTTTAAAGTCAGAATAAAACTTTGAGCATAGACGAACCAGAAAATACTCAACGTGCTGAACCGACGACAGAGAGGACAAACGAAAGTGGCTCGGGGACTGGCCCCCCATTGTAAGGATGCTTGAATAGCTCACCAAGAGGATCGAGTCCATGGAAAAAAAATTGACGACAATGACAAAAAGGTGGAGACTTATAACTCCCGTGTTGATCAAATATCTGGGGCACCCTAGTCTTGAAAGGTTTACATGACAAAAAGTTCATACAAAAACCATTCCCTCAGAGCGCGGCTTCGATGCCCATTCCTAAAAAGTTTTGCATGCCCGATATATGCAAATATTACGGGACAACTGACCCTAATGAGCATATTACCTCATATGCCTGCGGGATTAAAGGAAATGATATGAATGATGATGAGATCGAGTCAGTATTGTTAAAAAAATTCGGGGAAACTTTTTCGAAAGGAGCCATGATTTGGTACCATAACTTGCCCCCGAACTTTATCGATTCATTTGCTATGTTAGCAGACACCTTCATGAAAGCATATGTCGGGGCGATAAAGGTGGCAAGGAGGAAATCAAACGTTTTAAAGATAAAACAAAGGAACGATGAGATGTTAAGAGAGTTCGTGTCCAGGTTTCAGATGGAGCAGATGGAATTACCACTGGTCTTGGATGACTGGATGGTACATGCTTTTATGTAGGTTTTGAATGAGCAGAGTATGATTGCGTCTCGATAATTAAAGCAGAATATGATTGTGTATCCAGATGTGACATGGTCAGACGTGCATAATCATTATCAATCGAAGATCAAGGTCGAGGACGACCAATTGGGATCCCCCTCGGATTTAGTTCATCCTAATAGATTGTCATCCAAGACCCCAAGGAATACATCCAGGGAATCAAGATCAAACAAGGAATGGTATCAGCCGCATGTCGGCCGGAGGAACAACGGCTCGGGTCGTAACGATCCTCGCAATGATCAGCGAAATGATCGAGGTCAATGTTGATACCCAATTTTTCTCTCATATATTTTAAAATGCATATATACTTTCAAAATAGTGCATGAGCATCAACCAATATTTTTCCATAATTTTCCTGTAATTTTAAAAGGATGTTATTTAATTTATTCTAGCATTTTAGTATATAAATAATTACTAATTTCATCACAAACGATTTTATGATAATTTTAGTTTCTTAATTTTATCATTTATATTTATACTGATCTTTGAAAATTTCACAAATAGACATATGCACTTGTCAGGGTTATAATTGCAATAACTTTACAATAATAGCCCTGTGTGCATAATTACCTTATTTCATAAGAAAATAGCCTTTTATATTTTTATAATTTTAAGTAATTTTTTTAAATCATCTTCATTCATAAAAATTATTTATTATTTAATTAGCTATTTTTATAAATTATTTTATTAATAAATTAGGTATTTAATAAATAAACCACTTAATTATGTTTAAATTCGGACCCCCAGTCCAATTAAAATTAAAACCCCAGCCCAATTCATCTACACTAGCCCACTTAAATCTAACCCAAACCATCGCCTAATTTCCTATCTAACCCGACCCAGCCCGGAACCGATCTTGCCGTTGATCTCAAAGATAAACGGTCCAAAACCCTCTTTTCTTTTGTAATTAACCCAACACCCCAAAGCCCTACTCATTTTCTTTAACCTCGCTGCCCCCAAATTCCTTCCTTTCTCCATTTTGAGACACTCTCAAACCCTAGGGCGTCGTCACTCCAAAATTTCCCCAAACCCATTCGATTCCTGACCAGATATGGTGTCATCTGGTGATTTACGGCTCTTCAGGCCTTATACCTCTACTGGTTGTTCGATATTGCTGTTATCTGAAGGAATCTCAGGGAGTTTCAACCCAGAGTTGACCTAGACTCTTTTTTTAATGAACCTGCCTTGTGTTCATCGTTGTTTGTGAGTATTATTATCTTTGTGCCTATATTTTGAAACTACGATTCTGTGCTAGATTTTTCCTCACCACGTCCTATTTTCTCAAAACTCTTATCTCTTTCTACTTGAATCTGCTCAGATCCTTGTAGATCTGAAATGACTTTGAATTTATCCGGTAACTTTCTTTAAAAAAATCATCTGTTTTCCTTATTATTAATCGATTTCAATATTTTCTAAAAATAGGGTTTCACTTCATTTTGTTTCTACAAAACTTTTCTAAAGTTTCTATGTGTTTGAATCCGATTATCTTTACTAGTTCTATTGATTCTTTCATGCCTATGTTCTAGTCCTTAGTTTGTTTAATTGTTCACTTCAATATTTGCCCGTTATTCCTTGTTCGTCAATTAGCAGAGATTAATTGATTATTATTTGACTATTTAGGGTTCGAAATTATTGTGTTTTGCTGAGATGGCTACTCCATGTAACGTTTACCTACTTTCCCTATCTGTGGCTCCTAATTGATACTACTTGCCTTAATTAGTCTATTGGCCTGATTTCTAGGTGTTGATTTACTCTGGTTGACATATAAAAAGGCCTATGACTTGTTTTTTGCCTTATTCAAACCCTAATTTGGTTGATAATTGATTCCTCCCTAATTTGAAGGGTCTGTCCCGAAATCTTGTTGTTAATTGGTCCTGTTAAAGCCTGATTGATTGATTGATTGATTGGTCTCTTTGCCTTATTTGTGAACTCTTGATTTCCTTTACTTTATTTGCTTCACTCTACTCGATGCTATATAAACCCTATTCTATTTTTGAAAACACGCACACATACTCATAAAGAAACACACACACACACACACAAAAACTCTTGCTCTCATTCAAACATCTTCTGGTACTTGTGTTTGCTGCATTGTCTATCTGCTTGAAAGCCAAAGGCTAGACTATTGGATTTTGCATATTTTCAACTTCTTGTTTGCTATTTCCTAACTGATGTGTCTCCATTCCTATTATTATTCAATATACTATGGATTTTGAACCTATGTGCTTTCCTGTTTATTGCTCTCAATCAGAATGACCACTTCTGTATAGTCCACTCCTGTATTTCCTGCTTATTGCTCACAATTAGCATGATTACTATTGTGTATGTCTTTCCTGTTCATTGCTTTAAATTAGCAAGACTACTTCTATTGCTATGTCATATTTAGTGTGTTGTGGAATCTGACTATTATAAGATGTCAACCTGTCTTTGCCTGTGTTATGTTTCTGGTAACTAGCATGCCCTTAACTCTCATGAAATTGGCTTGTTCAATATGTCAATATGGTTCACACACTTTAGCATGTTCTTATTTGATACATGATGCTTATCTACTTGTTTCCTCAACTAGCATACTTGCCCTATTTTATGTGTTCCTGACTTCTATGTTCCCAGCCCTGCTACTTTTCTCTGCGTAGTTGCCTGTTTATTATTCTATTCCCAGCATACTATCTAACCACCTAGTGATGATTAATGAACTAAGTCAAATCTAGGCAATGTGAAACATTGATTGAAGTGGTTGTGATCCTATTTCTGTCCACTATTTGATTTCTGGAATCTTTGTTTGAATTCCAAGTGTTGAAATGACTTTGTTTGTTCTTATTTAATCCTAAAATCCAAAATGTTTCCTTAAAACTATCTCCTATTTTTATGTACTATTTTCAACTCCTACTCTTAGAATATCTAGGGTCTTGCTCCTCCATTGTGAGCGATGCCTAGGAGTCCATGAGACTCCTCCGAACTTTGACACACTGGGACTGGCTTTTCCAAACTTGTTCACAAAACTATTTCCTTAAAAGGGTTTCTAGTGTGATCATTGCCCGGGGTCCCCGAGGCCCTTGGGAATTTTGACGCACCAGAAGGCCATTTAGTGCTATGAGATACTAGCATATTTCAGACTTGGTTGAAGGTCTGGTTTCCAGGTTTACTTTTGGGCCTATCCAGGCTCCCTACAGTATAGAAATTTTATTTTGTAATCCATTTATATCTTGTTTGTAATAATAGTTCCTGTAAAAACAGATATTGGGGTTATTAGTAAAATCGGGAAGGGATTTTATATATAACTTTGTGGGGGATCAGGTAGAAACCATGTCTACAGGACTATTGTGATATTTATTTACATTATAAACCATGTTCATAGGGTTCATCTCATCATGTTGAATTCTCATCCTAGAAATCCTACTTCTAGGTTGTTTACCCATTCTGCAATAATCATGTTTTCAAAACCTCTATGTGTGCATTAGAAATCATGTTTCTAGGATATTTTATTGCACACACTTGGCAATTAATTGACACCTTTATTTGCTTAGATATCATGCCTATAGGAAAATATATATATAAGCAGTTTCATCGATTAACCGTCATGCCTATAAGGAATTAGTATAAAAACAGTTCCAACGCTTGGATATCATGCTCATAGAGATAAACATGTAAAAGCAGTTATGTAATGATTGTGATCATTTTCATCACGTAGACAGCAGGCCTATAGGATCTAAAGGGATAAAATCTACATGTTTAAACTAGTCACTAGTTTATAATATGTTTAGATAACATACCTATTGGTTCCTGCCAGTTATCGCCTTGGCAAGCCTGTAGGATAACTAAAACCCTGAAGTTGACAAAAATTGTATTTGTTTGGCTGCTTATAAACTGCCTAGGTTCAGGAAGTAATAAAATTAGTAGGCAAACTGATTAGGTATTTACTGCCACGCCTTAATGAAATTGCTACATATTTTGTGCTCATCTAGATATCCTGCTATAGGACTTTAAATCGTTTAAAACTTTTTGTTTGAGGCGTGCAATTATTTGCTTATTTGTGGAGGTAAATGTGAGCCCCTTTAATTGCTCCTTATGTAACAGTCCTACCTGTTTTGTTTGATGCCTAGATTTCTCCTTTTAATCACCATAAGTAAGTATAGAACCACCTTAACTAGAGGTCCTTAGCACCTCCAGAGCCCTAGGCAACGGACGGGTAATGTATGCATATGGTACGTATTCAATGCTATTAGAACGCTTAGATAATAGTTAAGGGGAGGGTAATCGGGTATAGTAAAGTATATGATGACCTGTGCGCTAATGCTATGTGTAGCTCCTTGATTTGGGAACGATTACCAAGTATTGCACGGAAGTGATCCTATAGGCTAAAAAAACCTAGGACCCCTTTACTCCCTATTTTTTAAAGTAACATCTATTTGTTTATATACTTATAAGACTAATTTTCTTAAATTGAGTTTGGCCGGGACCAACCGTTGTGGACCTCGAGGGGGGCCTAACACCTTCCCCTCAAGGTAATTTCGAACCCTTCCCCAAATCTCTGGTGATATAAACTAGTTTACAAGTTATTTGTTTTAGGTGCCCTAACACGCCTTAATACGTTAGGTAGTGACTCTTCAAATATCATACCCAATTCCCAAAAGGAAAGAAGTTGTCCCAAAGTGTCAAAACCCAAACATCGTAAGGAAAAAGGGGGCGCGACAGTCAAAGCTCGCGAGGACTCATGAGTAAGAATGGGTTCGATAACCATACCTACCACACAGAGGCACCTCAATTGTCGGAGTATAATTTTAGTGTAGATGCATTGGGGATCGTGTTAGCTATTGGAAGAATCAAAGACACCAGATGGCCCAGGCCTATGCAAACCCTTCCTTCTCTAAGGAATCCAAACTTGATGTGCAAGTATCATGGCACACATGTCCACAGAATCGAAGACTGCAGGCAGCTAAGGGATGAGGTAGCTCGGCTGTTCAACGAAGGTCACCTTCGAGAATTTCTCAGTGATCGAGCTAAGAACCACCTCAGGGAGAGAGATACAAGCAGAAAAAATGAACAAGAAGAACCACAACATGTAATCCATATGATCGCCAGTGGTATCAATGTCCCACAAGGACCTATATTCAAACGCACCAAGGTGTCGATTACGAGAGAAAAATGGACTCGGAGCTATGTGCTCGAGGACGTCTTATCATTCTATGATGAGTAAGAAGAAGGAATATCTCAGTCGCACAATAATGCCCTGGTAATATCTATTATGTTAAATAAAATTCAAGTTAACCGTGTTCAAATGGATCCAGGTAGCTCAGCAAACATAATTAGATCGAGGGTCGTAGAGTAGCTCGGCCTATAGGATCAAATTGTACCTGTATCCCGAGTTATAAATGGCTTCAACATGGAAAGTGAAACAACAAAAGGGGAGATAATCCTACCAGTAAACGTAGCCGGGACCATAAAAGATAAAAAATTCCATGTCATCGAAGATGACATGAGGTATAATGTACTCTTTGGGAGACCATGGATACATAATATGAGGTCAGTACCTTCGACTCTTCATCAAATGATAAAGTTCCCAGTAGAGGATGGTATGAAAATGGTTTATGGAGATCAACACGCTGCAAAATAAATGTTTGTAGTCGATGAAGTGACACTGATACCAGAGCCTTCGACCTCAAAAAAGTCAAACACCAAAGGTAAGCAGCGGCCAAATAGCATTCATCGATTCCAGTCCCGATCGAGCCGGAGGAACAGGTAATCAAAGAAGAAGAAGAGGATTTCCTTACTCCTCGAACCATCATTGTTCCTGAAGATTCAGACGCAACCAAATCAATGGTCGAGGAACTGGAATAGGTCATACTGATCGAGTACATGCCCAAGAAAAAGGTATACGTGGGAATGAGTTTAACCCCCAAACTTAGGAAAAAGCTCATTCAATTTATTATTGATACTATGGATTTCTTTGCTTGGCCCCATTTAGACATGATATGGATCCAGGGAAATAATGACGCACTGGCTAAGCATCGACCACAAATTCAAACTAGTGAAGCAAAAAAAGAGGCCCCAATCCGAGGTGAAGCATGCATTCATAAAGGATAAGGTAACCAAACTTATTAAAATAGGGTCTATTAGGGAGGTTAAATACCCCGAATGGTTAGCCAACTTAGTTGTTGTTCCTAAAAAGAGAAACAAACTTAGAACGTGCATAGATTATAAGCATTTAAACAAAAGCATGCCCTAAAGACTCTTTTCCACTACCTAACATCGATCACATTATCGATGCCATGGCTGGCCACGAGATCCTTACCTTTCGCGATGCCTACTCCGGGTACAATCAGATTCGGATGAACCTAGGGGACCAGGAGAAGACCTCATTTATCACTAAGCTTGGAACTTATTGTTACAATGTAATGCCCTTCGGGCTAAAAAATGCAAGAGCTATATACCAACGCCTAGTTAACAAAATGTTTGATGAACAGATAGGTAAATCGATGGAAATTTACATTGATGATATGTTGGTTAAGTCCCTGCGCGCAGAGGACCATTTAACTCATTTGCAGGAAACGTTCAAAATCTTGAGAAACTACAACATGAAGCTTAACTTAGAAAAATGTACCTTCGGAGTCAGCTCGGGTAAGTTCCTTGGCTTTATGATATCGAATCAGGGTATCTAAATCAACCCCAACAAGATCAAGGCTATTGAGGATATCACGATCGTGGATAGTGTGAAGACCGTGCAAAGGTTAATAGGATGAATAGCCGCATTGGGTCGGTTCATTTCGAGGTCACCAGATCGAAGTCGTAGGTTCTTTTCCTTACTAAAAAAGAAAAAGGATTTCGCATGGACCCTGGAATTCCAGCAAGCCATAGAATAATTTAAGTGATACTTATCGAGCCCTCCTTTGCTTCACACCCCAAAGGTAGATGAAAAGCTTTATTTATATTTGGCAGTGTCTGAGATAACGGTAAGTGGGGTACTATTTCTAGAAGAACAAAGTACACAATTCCCTATTTATTATGTAAGCCGAACTCTAGGAAACTAGATACCCTCACATAGAAAAATTAGCACTTGCATTGATAAGCACATCTAGAAAGCTAAAGCCATATTTTCAGTGTCACCCCATATATGTGTTAACCACTTACCCTCTTTGAAATGTTTTGCATAAGCCCAAACTATCAGGATGATTGGCCAAATGGGCCGTCGAACTTAGCGGATATGATATCGAGTATCAACCCCGAACTGCCATCAAGTCTCAAATACTAGCTGACTTTATGGCTGATTTTTACACCGACCCTCGTACCCGAAGTAGAGAAAGAACTCCTACTAAGATCGGGTACATTGTTGGGGGTATGGACCCTTTTCACATACGGTGCCTCGAATGTGAAAGGGTTCGGGATTGGCATTATTTTGAATCCACCTACAGGTAGTACCATTAGACAATCTATCAAAACTTCTAGGTTGACTAATAATGAGGCCGAATATGAGGCTATGATTGTAGGTCTCAAGCTAGCTAAAAGCTTAAAGGCAGAAATAATTGAAGCCAAGTGCGATTCACTGTTAGTGGTAAATCAAGTAGACAAAAGTTTTGAAGTTCGAGAGGATATGATGCAACGACACTTCGATAAGCTACAGGTAACTTTGCACCGCTTCAAGGAGTGAACTCTAGATCATGTGCCTCGAGAACAAAATAGTGAGGCCGATGCACTTGCTAATTTGGGGTCATTGGTTGAAGAAGATGATATCATACCAGGTACTGTCGTCCAATTATCGATGTCAGTGGTTGAAGAAGGTCATGCCGAGATAAATTCTGCAAGTCTGACTTGGAATTGGAGGAATAAGTATATCGATTATTTTAAAAATGGAAAACTACCATCGGACCACAAAGAATCGAGGGCCCTACGAACCAAGGCTGTTAGGTTCACATTACATGAAGATGGAACATTGTACAGGAGGACGTTCGATGGACCATTGGCAGTATATTTTGGGATGGGAGACACCGATTATGTTCTACGAGAAATCCACGAAGGTACTTGTGGGAATCACTCTGGCGCCGAGTCTTTGATTTGCAAAATAATTAGAGCAAGGTACTACTGTGATAGCATGAAAAAAGATACTAAGGAGTTTGTTAAAAAATATGATAAGAGCCAGCGGTTTGCACCGATGATCTACCTGCCCGGAGAGCAACTCCATTCAGTCCTATCTTCGTAGCCTTTCATGAAATGGGGAATAGACATAATCGGTCATCTACCAATGGCCCCAACTAAAGCTAAATTCATTTTATTTAAAACTATTTTTTTTCTAAATAGGTGAAAGCACAGGCCTTCAAGAAGGTCAGAGAAAAGGAAGTTATTGACTTCATCTGGGCTCACATCATATGTCGGTTCGGGATGCATGCCGAGATTGTATGTGACAATGAAAACCAATTCATCTTCCACAAAGTAACGGAGTTCCTCAAAGCACATAAAATAAAGAGGATCTTATCAAAATCGTACCACCCAACCGAAAATGGGCAAGCTAATTCAACAAACAAACCTATTATTCAAAACCTAAAGAAAAGGTTGGACGATGCAAAAGGAAAATGGAGAGTTCTACCTGAGGTCCTTTGGGCATATCGAACAACATCGAAATCTAGCACACGGGATACTCCATTCTCTTTAGTATATGGATCCGAGGCCCTAATCTTTGTCGAGGTCAGAGAACCCAGTGCCAGGTTTTGACATACATCGGAGGAGTCAAATCACGAGGCTATGAATACTAGGTACAAATACCATAGTTATATGCACATTTTCTCTGTTTCTTTAAGAATTTAAAGTCGTACCTTTATATTTTTTAAAGTTGTACCTTTATCTTTTTATTTGTAATCTTCCAGAAGTGTTGTTAAAGACTCGCTTAAAAACCGATTAAGACCTGAAGCTTGGTGAATCTTATGTTGTGCGCTTCGCCTAGCATAATTGGCACTTTAGTGCAAGCGTCAAGGTGCTAAAGCATGCACAAACATACAGAATTCTCCGTGAAAACTAACTAGTTAATACTCTATGAACTAGGTAACTCACAAATAAGTGCAAAAATAACGTCAATTAAGATTTATCTAAAAGTAATCAATTTTTTTATTATTGAGAAAAATAGTTGATCAATGCTCATCCAATGAACTGCCATCGGTCTAGCTAATCAACTCTTTATCCTGGAGCAGAATCCAAACATGTAACCATACATGCTAAAGGTATTACAAGAAGCTAACAATAAAAGGGAAAAGGGAATGATCCTTTAACTTCAAAATGCAATAAAGTAACAACAAAAGGTGTTTAGACGAGCCTTATTGAATTTAACAAAAGTAATCAAATCAGTACCTCCATATCTCAATACCAAATGTGAAACTGAAATTAAACATGAATTCTAATGAGCAAGCTTCGACAGAATAAAGGTCCAATTAAACCAGAAACCATGGCTCTTGAAGTACTATGTTGGGAATTATTGAGTTCAAATAAATTTGCTCTTTTTTTAGAAAAAAGCCTAGTAAGAAAATCAATGTAATAGACCCAATTCATAGAAATCGTATAGAAGCATAGTAGAAGACAGCAATGACATGAGCAAACTTCAATTATTTCAACAACAGAAGGATAGTTTTATAGTCGAACCTAAATCTAAAAGCAGAAACTCGATTGAACCCAACAAAGGTTGGATAAGCACAAATGGAGCTCACTCATAGCCCTAGCGACAGTCAGCAACAACAACAACAATAGCAAATTGCGGATTCATTCTAGCCTAACAAACCCAAAAACGAATGGAGAACTCTCTCAAATCAGCCAAAGAAAACAACTCCAGTCCTTTTGAATTTCCAATGTAAAATCTATTGAAATCCACAGTTCTTCTTTATGTTTTCAGATCTTTTTTTTTTCTTCATTTTTGAATTTCGGATCTGTCTTTTCAGTTATTTCGTGTATGTTAAGAATATGAAGAAAGAAGAAAGAAGAAGGAGAGGGAGGGGGGCTGGAGGCTCGTTTATGTGTAGAAGAAATGGGGAAGGCTGCTAGGTTTTTTGTCAAATGAAAGGGGGGATCCATTCTTTTTTGTTCTTGTTAGAGAAGGCTGCTAGGTCTTCTCAAAATGGGGAAGGCGATCCGATGCTCTCAGGGATTAAGGGAGGGAATGTTTTAATGGGGGAAAGGGCAATTGGGCATAAATATTGAATATTACAATGCTATTGAGGTTAGGAATTAAATAATGAGTATTACAATTTAGGATGTTAAATAAATTAAATATTATGTACATATATGTATACATACATACATAGATAGGATATGGTGTATGTATTGGTCAAAATCTAACCGTTGTGGTCGACCCAATTAGGACCACGTCCAAACAATAGGATAAGAAAGGACGGCATTATTTACGTCAAACCACGTATTCACCGGACGATGAAAGCAGACACAAAGTAAGGGGGCTATGTCCCAAATACACAGCAATGGCTCCACGACTGTATATAGGGATGAGACCCTCCCGGAAAAGAGGGCTTTTTTCTTTCCTTCTCCTCTGTAATCTCCTTAGTAAAAAGGAAGAAAAATTAATCTTCCAATAAGTGTCTTCAACAGCCATCTTCACCAATTAGTGAAGGAAGAAATGAAAGGTTTCGATAATTTACCGCTTCTACTTTATTTTATGTATCATTTTCTGGTTTATCTATAGATCTAGAATTTACTATGTTTGACTAAAATTTACCTCTTCAACTTTTCTAATTGATTTAATCAAAAAGGTTTCGATAGCTTTTGGTCAAACAATTTGGCGTTGTCTGTGGGAATTTCTTAGTGAAAACTTCCTAATCTTGTCTAGATCAAAAATCGGAAACATGGCCGCCCATCAAAGAGAATGGTAAGGATATGCTTGCAGCTGTTTCAAAAAAATAGAGGAGACGGAAAACGAGAATTAAGCACCCGGTGACCAAATGAGGGAAAAGAGAGTTGAATCTGGTTACCGAATTCAGAAAACATCACCCCATCAACCATTAAAGTGTCAAGCAAAAACGATCAACTCATTGAATCGGAACAAGGAGAAGGTCATCCTTGACCACCTTCTGCCGATTGCTCGAACAAAAATGCGGGCGCCACACGAGCGAGCAAGTGAGGAAACAACTTAACTGAAGAAGGGGAAATTACTACAAAATAGTCGAAAAACCATCCACCAAGCAAACCCAACTCCTAGGAAATGATACCCCCCCGAGTGGTACACCCTCGCCATTGCAAAGAATGCGTCCCTAAAGAGCCCTCCCGGGGACCTAAAGTTGGGCCGACGAAGGGGAGATCACCTAAGTTAAAGTGTAATTTATCGTCCCGCCCAACAATGACATTTCTAGACCAGAAAATAAAAAAGTTAGACAGGGAAACTCTAATATACGTGTGAAACGAGTGCGAGCAAAGCAGTAGCGTTCCCCGCTCCATGACATCACACTCCAAATGCAAATAAAATCAGGTGAACTGGGACTCCCCCAGAAGATACCGACTCTCCAAAAAAATCGGTACTAACGATGGGTTAATATTTTGACGAAAGTTCGAAAAACACCCATAAGGCCAAAGGCCTTCGCCAAGAAGAAGAGTTCGACCTCGATCGAAAATTGATGGGTTAATATTTTGGCGAAAGTTTGAAATAACACCCTTTTAGGCCAAAGGCCTTCGCCAAAAAAAAGAGTTCAACCTCGATCGAACAACGACGGGTTAATATGTAAGGCCCCGTAAAATTTTGTGCTTAAAACCTAGTAGCTCATAGTGTCAAGGTCCGAATATTGTGTCGCAGATCAGCTATGCGGACCGCATTCCTATCGCAGAGTGTAACAGAAGATTTGTCAAAAATTGAAGTTAAAATACGGTCCAATATGCGGTCGCATAATGAAAATGCGGACCGCATAATCATGGCATAAATTCCTTAGGGATTTTGGGGGGTCAATTCTGCGGCGCATTATGCGACCACAGAACAGGAATGCAGATCGCATTCTTGCCGCAGACCGTGCCAGAACATTTAGTTTTTGGGAGCAATTCTGCGATCCAATATGCGGACCGCATGTCTACTCTGCGATCGCAGATTTAATCGCATAATTGACGCGGGGCTCCAATTTTCTAATTTTTAACCCGACTTCCCTATCGATATATTTGATATTAGGGCTCATTTTGAGCATTCTTCTGAGCATTTTCTAGATAGAGAGAGGATCCTTAGAGGTCGAAATTGTTCCCCATCAAATTCTCCTTAGAATATTGCTACATCATTGAAACTAATCAAGTGGAGACTCCTAAATCTTCAATCCCAGAGGTAAGATTCATGATCTCAGCTTTTATTTCTACACTTAAATATATAGGGCCAGTAAGGAAGTAAATTGAGAGTATAAAACCGATATTCTCTGCATGCATGCCAACCCATAGGATATTGGAAGGTAGAAAACTAAAAGAAGGTAATTGGGTGTATAGAGTGATGGAAATTCTTCACACGAAGGGGCTAAGGTCACAATGCACCTTTAGTGTTCGATGATATGCTCGAACCAAACTAGAACTTTAGTTTCATCTCTAAATCGTTAATTAATTTGTAATTCTTGCTTAATAGATCGAAGTGCTAAGAAGTTCCGAAAATTTGTAAAAGAATAAGGAAAGGCTTTATTGAGGTATGTATGGCTAAAACCCCCTTTGATTTTAGAAATTGAGCTCCATTGTCATTGCGAAAGAATGATAAGAGTTGAATTGGCTTGGGTACTGATTATCATTACGCATTAATTGATTTGTATAGAATTATACATGTTCGTGGAGGATGTTCCTTGATGTGAATAATATACAAATCTTGATAATTAGGGAATGATGGAAAGTATAATTATGTGTTGTATTACTTGGGCTATGAGCCGACATTGAAATAAAGAACTACCCATGCTAGCTATGTGCTCACTTACCTGTGATTGGTAACTTGAATCATCCTTGAATTGTGTGGGATTGA
>MU669454.1:0-42447 GCA_026770625.1 Nicotiana glauca
GAAATCTGTGAACTCTCGTGTGTAACTGACACATGTCCATTTTTTTATTTTTTAATTAAAAACATCATCTTCTTCATCAAGAGCTTAAACAAACCACCAGCTCTTGCAACAATGGAGAAATTATTCCCTTTTCTTTTTCTCCAAAATCTCACCATAGAAAACTTCCCTCCCTCTCCCATAGAAAACAAACAACCAGTTTGTTGCTGCCCTTCCCCCTTTTTCCATTTTCGTCTTCTTCCCAACCCATTTTCCCCATCTTCCATGTCAACCATTTTAAGAATAACAATAATATAAAATAGCTTTGGAAGAAATTGGTAAAGAAAGTTAAAAGAAACCTATATCAAGAGAATTTTATAAATCTGGGTTTGAATCTATACCACGAATCGAGCAACCATGGATTTGGCCATAACCAACTTTAATGGAGTTTTGAGTTTTGCATTATATTTCTTGTGTTAGATTTGAATCTAGACTCACAAACTCGTGATTAATGTACTTGAGTTCCTAATTTTGCTTTATAATATGAAGGTGATTAAATGTGAATTTTTGGTGGTGTCTGGCGTCAATCTCCCATGGAGAAGAGAAAGATATCAAATAAAGAAGATGGTTAAGGGGTATAGGTGTAATTTTAAGTGTTTTATTTTTTAAATAAAAAATAGTAACACGTGTCACTATCTGATTGGAGCGTGAAATCACACATGTTTTGGAAAATTGGTCAAGAAAAAAGTAGTGTGTATTTGACACACTTTTAAAAGGCTGGGTGTGTAAAAGGTTCCCCGTGATCAACAAGTGTGTAACAGGGATTTGGGTACAAGTTCAGGTGCTATTTTATGTATTCTGCCCAAAAACATTTACCATGGTCTCGTCGGGCTCCTTAATATAAGCATCTGTCACATCCTACTCAACATCGCACAAAGTGGACTTCGTGACGAGCTGGGATAAAGCCTTAATAAGAAAATTATAAAATTATTTATGGCGAATCAATGAGATAAAAATATATTTAAATTTAATAGTAATACAAACATACATGTGCCTGTGAAAGATCCACACCACCCGTCGACGATGAGCCATAACTCAGCCGGCACCCACCATCCACATCTCGGGTCGGGCGATCCTCAGCAGCGGTCGATGGGACTGAAAAATCGACTCCCAATCACCTCCGGTAATGCTCGTGCTCGTGATCAACAATGGATCTGACGGGCGCACCTATGATGCTGCTGGAGTGAACGCCAGCTGAAGGCTGTACGATGGCATGTTGTTGGGATGCTCATCTGGTTGATAGAGGTTACCCGGCAGAACAACTCCAATATCTTCAACAGGTGCCTGAACAGGTGTCTCAATGCGCCCTTGTTGGGGACCACCTCCTCACCGGCCCCCACGACCCCATGGGACAGCCCTGCCTCGTGGGACCGCCATGTCTCGTGGTCCCCTAGCTCGTGGGACAGGCCTACCTTGATGGTAGTGCTCTGGCACCACATAAGCAGGGACGTGCTCTAAGCACATATCCTCTCTAGCTCGATGCAGTGTCCGGGCAACCAGCTCTGTAACCTTCCGGCCATACTCATGCAAAGTGACCGTCCCTCGTCGGCATGCTCCTACATCTGTAGTCCCAATTGGTGGACTAAATGTAGGCCAATATCCTGCAAAACATGTAAAATATAAATTTCGGAACGCTAGATCACAGTTATAAGTAAGAATACAAAATAACATACCAGTGCCTCGTGCCTCTCGGCGTATGGAATGTACCGACCGCCTGCTCGATGAATGGGATTCCTAACGACAAGTCTGGTAATGCCGCAGCACCAGCCCATGTAATCAAGCTCAATATCGAGCCGACTCAGTGAAGGGGGGAGGGGCGGAATCGAGTCAGATCGCCAGTCCCAAATAAATATCTGCTCCTGTAGCCATGCCAAAAACGCATCATCCACCCTGGTACGATCATCCCGCTGGTAATGTGTGATCTCCCAGGTGGGCGGCGTCGGTACGAGCTGCGGACGGCCAAACTGGCAAAGTACCCGCTCGGTGGCATGATGCTTCACAATATTAAGGGAGAACAACGGGACGGAAAAGCCCCACATAAGTCGGTCGGCTGAGCAATAGCAGGGCAAGCCAGCTATCAACTCGTCGTTATATGGCGTCTAGATGAACTATTAAGTAAGAACAGAAAACATCAGTATACGCAACTTGTGTTTGAAGCTATGACAAGTAAACTTAGATATACATTTACCTGTGCTCCATCAAGAAAATCTAATATATCCTGAACAAGGAGAAATTATGCTGAGCCTCGTACTCGCGCATATATCCCCACCGAAGAACCCACCTCCTAGCTAGAGGGAGCAACGTCACGCTCGGTGCCCATGCTCACCCGGCACATCTGCTTGTACAAGTAGCCAAGAACAGCAGTACCCCAGCTGTACTGGGATAAATTAAAATCTCAAGCTGACTAGGTTCCTCGAAGTGTTCGGGAATAAGACCCCTCCAAACATAAGGAGCTGCAAAAACCTCGTATATCGGTTAACATGATATTCTGGTGTATGGCCATCGATCTCAGGATGCATTGCCTCCAACCTCTATCGTCGTTAATGGAAAACGACTGGTCCAACCAATACATTCTCATCCTCTGGCCAGAAAGCAGTGAGCCGCTGCAGCATGTCTAGGTACTGCACACGTGTCATCTCTCATGCCAGGCGGCAGAGCAACGGGGTGTCCATCGACGGACAGCCCATATAAAACCTCCACGTACTGCAATGTGTCTTCGGTCGCCACTGCTCTATCAGGGCCGTGACCGAAGACCAATCGAGTTGCAGCCGCCCGATCTCCAAAATCCTGTAGAAACCCGTCTCCTACAGGCGTGTGACTACACGGGCATGGAGAACTCTATCATGCAGAAAGTCCCACATGTCGTCCACTCTCCGGACGCGGAAAGTCTGGGTCAGTAAGTCTCCCTCCCATATGTGGGTGGAACTATGATCACCTTGTAAAGACAATAGCTCATCGCTGGAATGTTCGGGATGAATACGCGGCACCTCCATGTCGTCTACTGTAAATTAAACAACATTAATTACATGTTAGTTTTATAATTTAATATGTTAGATTGTAAATTAAATAATTAATTTTATAATTATACAATATTTAATTATTAAATATTCACATATAAGTTCCACGCTCGATATTTGCGGCCCAGTAGCACCAAACTCTCCTGAATTCTTCTATGTGTTAGTTTTATAATTTTATATGTTAGTTTGTAAATTAAATAATTATTTTTTATAATTAAATATTCACATATGGGTTACACACTCGATATTTGCGGTCCAATATCACCAAGATATCCTGAATTCTTATATGTGCTAGTTTTATTATAATTTTATATGTTAGTTTGTAAATTAAATAATTAATTTTTATAAATAAATATTAACATATGGGTTCCATGCTCGATATTTGGAGCCCAGTAGCACTAATTTATCCTGAATTCTTCTATGTGTTAGTTTTATTATTTTACATGTTAGTTTTATAATTTTATATGTTTGTTTGTAAATTAAATAATTAATACAATATTTAATTATTAAATATTCATATATGGGTTCCAGACTCGATATTTGCGGCCCAATAGCATCAATTATATGTTGACTATAATTGGACAGAGTTTGTGTTTGATCTATCGGTTATTTTGATGTATTTTTTAGTATAAGAGATACTTAAACTACAGGAAAACTACACTAAAAGGCAATAAATTATACTACACTAAAAGGCGCTACATTACATTCGCTAGCACTACATTTTACTACGCTAAAGGCATTACATTTTACTACCCTAAAAGGGCACTATCTTACTAGTCTTTAAGCCTGATAAAAAAATAATAAAAATATTTAATCACAAAACATTCACGAAAATACATATACAACAATAAAAAAAAACTTATTAACATTTGTTTTTACCAAATAATAATGATTTCTCAATTTGTACATATTTTTTTAGCACACTAATATCTAAGTCCGGATAAAAATAACATACTAGTTTAATTGCAAAATAAATACAAAACAACATACAACACATGTAAAAGAACTAATATGCATTTTGATACGTGTTTCGACAAAAATTAAATCGGAATACCTCGATTTATGATTTTAGGAATGTCGAAGAATTGAAAATTTGATTCTGAAACGAGCAACCACAACAAGAGAAGGTCTTAACTAAGATGTGAGACCAACAACATCTTCTTTTTACGGGACTGATGGGGTCCACGCGAGCTTTTTGGGTCGTTAATGGATGGGGGGAGACACTGGAATTTTTTAAACAAAGGAGGAAAGGGATTCTGTCCAGAACGTGGGAAAAGGGGAACGGAACGATTATGTATATATGTAAAATGCGGTTTATTACTGCTTTTTATATAAAACGCCTAAATGAACCGCGCTCTACACAGTCGTCTTATCAACTTTCAAGTAAAGCCCGGTATTAAAATGCATTTTATATATAACGCGGTTATGAATCGCATTTTACCTTAACGTCCCAAACGGCCGTTAAGGTAAAACGTGGTTCATAACCGCGTGCATATTTTGATCACTATATTTTTTTTCACCTAATTAAGTATTTTGAATCCAAAAAAATAACATTTCGATTCCGAACTCCATATATGAAGCATAGGACAATTCCTTGGTCCTATCAAGTACATGTATCAGAAGTTCTTTTTGTACACTAGTCTAATTACTAGGAAGCATAAATATTTTCTTAATCGAAATATGTGATTAACTTGGTTACATTTTTAATACCTGCGAAGTTCCTTTAATGTCTTATTCTATATATCTCATCGTACACGCTATGCAGCTTATTAATCACAAAAGTAAAATTAATTTATAAGAACTAGTAACAACACTTCGCAGTTTAGCATCTTATTCTTAACTTTGGAAGATGCCCATGACTGAGCCCGATCAAGCAAGAATGGGAGACTTCTAGACTGATAAGTTTCCGAATAAGGGTGTGCATGTCGCCTTAGATAAATCTTATAGCGGAAAGGAAAATTAAGGAAAAAAATTTATAAGGCATATTACAAATTCACATAGTACGTGCCCTTTTGAACTCCATGATAATGTTGCCTAAG
Source organism: Nicotiana glauca (assembly GCA_026770625.1). Classification (NCBI taxonomy): domain Eukaryota; kingdom Viridiplantae; phylum Streptophyta; class Magnoliopsida; order Solanales; family Solanaceae; genus Nicotiana; species Nicotiana glauca. The sequence goes on from MU669454.1 coordinate 5,093, forward strand.
AGATAATTACGTAAGACCTGCCGGGTAAAAGCGGACAATACGTATTATGTACTTGAATCGTAACAGAAGATATGAGATAAGTACTCTATAAATTACATAATGTTTTAATTATCATTTGCTAGTTCTAGTTCTTGAGTTAAAAACGTGAGTTTAGTTTTAACTTTGATACTCTTTCAAAGTATAAAAAATATGAGTTCCTTTTTCTCTGTAATCTTTGTTGGACCCAAAAATTTAGATTTGGGTTCAACCAATTAGATTTAAATGAAATAAAGTCAATTTTAGCTAATATTAATATTCATAAGACAAGGTTATCGATTTTATGACAGATAGTATGTATATTTGATCGAATGGCAACAAATATGAACAATAATAATAGTATTCAATGATCCAAAAAGGTAAAAATAACATTAAATAATAATAAGTAGTAATGAATGGTATCTAAATAAATAAAAATGTGTGAGTCACCCGAAAAGGAGTGGATCTGTGGATATTCTTTCTGATAATGATAGATGATTGTTGAACCTTTGAACACTTAGGTTGTTCTTAGATCAAGTGAAAAAGTTGGACAAGAATCTTAGTAAAAAGGTTATTTTCTTATTCTTGTAATATGGTCAGATTCTCTCTATAAAATCAATATGATTTTTCATCGCTTCAGATATCATTTCGACCTTAGGTTGGTCTTTGTTAAAGTCGTACTGATGACACGCGGCAACCATGAATGCCTCCTTAATGTCAACATGGTTTGGTCATATTAGAGATAATTTTTGACCCATATAGTTAGTCCCTCCGTTTATTGAGGTCATCCTCGCAGGTGAGCTTAATGAGAGGATAATGTCAGTTTCGGTCGAACTTATCGACCCAGCTGCGAGAGTTGTAAACGTCGTGTCGAACAGGCAACGTGGCCCTATGTGGACCGCATATTTCAAATACTTCAGGTTTCCTAGGCGATTTTGTTAGAGTTATCCTGTCCAAGAGTTAGACTGATGTCATTACATCATGCGTCATTGTGACTCATATTCCCGATACGTTACTTTGATGTGTGCGCGGCCCTTAGTTAGTGTCACGCCCCAAATAGAGGGACATGACCGGCGCCCGACCAGGTAGCCCCAGTCAAGCGAACCTCGGAGTCTTTTCTACCCCACGTGATACCCCGTATTTTTCATTACTCACTAAGCAAGGAATTAATTATTTTATAATTAAAGTCACCTTTTTCAAAACATACACAAGCCACTTGGTTACTTAACAATATTTACAACTTACATCACCGACATACAATTACATAAGTCCACTACCCACATTTACTGTCTACGGAGCCTCTAAAGATACAACAGGATAATACAGAAATTGCCGGTAATAAAGCTCCGGCTATACTTTATACAAAACCAAAATAAGACTCCGGAATAAAGGTGGAATGAGCCACGCAAGGCCCCGAAAGAAAAGGGGCTCGCTAATTCAGCTGACGGGAAGTGATGAAGAGCTATGGTCGGTGGAGAGAGTACCTACTATGGATCCACCTACAATCATAACACGAATGTAGCGCCCCCGACAAAAGGGACATCAATACACTTGAATTGTACTGGTATGTATGAACAAACTTGCTCCAAGTAAACTCAAGCCATATACAAGTAGGTAACAGTAATAGAAACAGCAATCAAATGCACAAGAAAAGGAGCAATCAAGCCGAACAAGTTTTCAATCTCTCATGTTTCCCCCTTCCACAATTCCACGTCAATGATTTCATAGTTTGATAAATGTTTATTTCAATAGTAATTTCGATCACTTTCCACCCGTATTAACTCGGCCACCCTTATCACCACAACCCGCACCTTATAACTTCGTATTGTGGCGCGCAACACGATCCCAATGTACAGTCACAATTCACCAACAGCACAACAACAATCAACAATTTACAAAGATCAACAACAACACGTCTTAAGAAATAACATGAACAATTTACAAGTATTTTCATAGCCATCAATACTATTTTTCGTCATATCCAACAACTCACATGTGTTTTACATCACAACGACAATTGCGCACAATAAGCCATAGATGTGGTTATCACAGTTTTTCCAGTTGCATCATTTACGATTTTATTTCGTCATTTGTTCCTCAATTATTACCACAAGCACAATCACAATAATTTCATGAATAAGTCATGCAGGTATCACATACCAAACATTCGTACACCAAACAAGGCGATTCTACAAAGATCAAGGTTAGTCATACATACCTGGAGTCAAATTCCCTTTTTAGTTTCAACTTTTAATTCACCCAATATCCTAGCAATGCCAATCTAGTCCACAAGATAACACATACATCTTAGAATCGAAGTTCACATTTACTACTCAAACTTATTTAGGTTGTCAACCCCTCTTTTACAAGCCTTTCCTTCTACCCAACTCCTCTTACTAGCTTTTAGGTTTTATAGAACATGCATGTGTATTTAAAATTCCATTTTCAAGAATCAATTAATGAGAATCCCCCTTCTTATTTAAATTCGAAAATCAATGAAAAAGGGTTGGGGATTTTACCTGCAAGAGTGGAGATGAAGACAAGTAGTTGAAATTTTCCGGGCTTGGATGACTTTGGAAAATCAATTGATGATGATGAGACTTTCTCTCTCAAGAACCCTCTCTCCCTTCTCTCTATTTTTATCCAGAAAATGTGTAAAAATAGAGGGTTGGGGTGTTTTATTGAAGAAGAGATCGGGTTAAAAACTTAGAAAATCTGGAGCCGAGTCGGGTCTGCGATCGTATAGTGGAAATGCGGTCCGCATAATGGACCGCATAAGTTCTCCTAAAATTTGACTTCCCTGTCTGGGTTTGCGACAGAAATGCGGCCCACATTCCTGTTTTGTGGTCGCATAATACACCGCAGAATTGATCTTCACAAATCCTTGAGGAATTTATGCGACGATTATGCGGTCCGCATATTGATTATGCGATCGCATAATAGACCGCATTTTCAACTTCAATTTCGACTAACTCACTGGTTAACTCTGCGGTAGAAATGCGGTCCGCATACCTGATCTGTGACCGCATAATGACAAATTTCTTGAAAAATTTTGATTCTTGATTTTTAAGAGCTTAGATCAATACCAAGGGTTTAGTGACATGATCTCTATAAATAGAGGTTCTTTAACTAGAATTTGAAGTTGGTTTCCTCTAACGTTTTAGAGCACTAGCCTTCTTCTCTTCATTTTTCTTCTCTTAACTTCCTTTCCTCGTTTGGTTGCCCTACATCATCCCCATTCTTTCTCCTTTTTTATTCTTCTTTATCATTGTGCATCATGTCCAACATACCCTCGAACACTTCTGAAGGGATCGACGTTGTTCCTTGGCAATTGCGTTTCCCTTCCATAGGGAGGGTGTTGAGCCATTGTTGAGGATGAAGCATTCCTATCAGCGGAAGAAATAATCCCCCGCAATCCCGATGTAGGTCTGATCTCAACCAATCACCAGATGCAGCAACCATGATTTTCTTATCGATGATGACGTCTAAAGAATTCACAGAATTTAAGGCCAAGTTCGGCCTTCCGAATCACGTCGACTTGATCCCGGCTGGTAGGGACGTGGTATAGGTTCATCACCCTTGATACTGTGCTCTTTACATCTAACTCTTTCTTAGCGACTATTCTTTCCCCCTCCTTCTATTGGTGGATGAATTCTACCATCACTACGGCGTCTAACCTTCTCAGCTTGCGCCATACATCTACAAGATTATTAGAATGCTTACTAAATTTGACGAGCTGGCTGGGGTCGAATTGACACTATAGTACTTGATACATCGCTTTGCCCTTAGCTTTCATAGTGGAAAAATATTGGTTCTTCGCCAATGCGGAGGCAAGTGGTTGGTACAGAAGAAGGACGATAAGGCCAGTTGCCAGTTCTGGCTCAATTTCTTCCACGTCAGGACTAAGGACGTGGTGGCTAATGCCGATGGCTTTCCTGAGGCTTGGAATTATACACGTAAGTGTTCGGTTTTTATTTGCATTCTTTTACTTGCTTCAAAAGTGGTTGAAGGGTTTTCCCTTTTTTGCAGCCAATAATCAACTTCCCCTTCTAGTCACGCGTATTTTTGACTGGGTCGAGCAAATCCTCCCTTATATACTAAGAATCCATGACTGGCCAAGCTTCATCAAGAAGTTCAAACTAACTCTTCCTTCGACGGGTAACTTCTTCTATTTAACCGTGGTTGTTTCATTTTTTGTTGTATGCCAATTCATTTTACTAACTTCAATGTTTGTCTTTTTCCCAGATAGGGGGTCTTCTCAAAAGAGCTAGACATTGGTGCCAACCTTTCGGAGTAAGGCTGTTGCACCTTCAGCTTCTACCCCTATTGTACTCCATGAACTTGCCTCCGTTTTGTCCGCTTCTTTCGCTCCTCAACTCTTTTCACTGATTGATGAGGGCGATGGTATCTCTTCCATACCAAAGTAAAATAGATATTTCTAACCTATCATGTTGCATATAATCCAAATAAGGCAAATTGAACAGGTAAGGCAATTAAGTCAATTAAACAAGCTTCTCTAGGCTAATAAAAGGCTTAAATTACACGCAGTATGAACATGAAAAGGAATCACATTATAGTTACTTAAAGAAAAATGAATTTTCAAAATCAGCACAAGTACGCACTCGTCACCTCGTGTACAAGGCATTTCAATTATCAACATACTAAATCCTAAGGGGAGTTTCCCCCACACAAGGTTAGACAAAATATTTACCTCGAACCGGCTCACAGTCAACCTGAAACCACACTCTTGCTACGAATACTTGACTCCAAATGACCCAATTCTATTCAAATCATTTGCATAATATAAATAACACTTCAAGTAACTAATTCAACTAATTAATTCTAAGCTAGTACGCTAAATTAGGGAAAATAACCAAAATGCCCCTCAGGCCCATGTCTCAAAATCGGGTAAAACTTACAAATTCAGAATTCTCACACTCTCACAAGTTCATGCATACCAAAATTACCAAAATCGGACCTCAATTGGTCCCTCAAATCACCACTCAAAACTCTCCAATTAACCAAGCCCTAACCCCCCAATTTACCACTGATTTTCCTTCAAATTTCATGCTTAAAATGATGAAAATTACCATAATAACGAGTTTAGGTTCCAAAACTCTTACCTCCTTAAAGCTCCCTTGAATCCTCTCTCAAGAACCTCCCAAAAATGTCAAAATCCGGATGAAAATCGTGAAAAAATGGGCAAAAACCGCGACTGAACCTTTATGTAGGTTCTGGCCCAAGACTTCTGCACCTGCAGACATTACCTCGCACATACGGACCCACACTTGTGTTTCCATGTGCGCATCTGCGAAATTTCATTAATTCCCTTGGGACGCACCTGCGCTTCTTCTACCGCACCCCCGCTCTCGCAAGTGCGCTCAACCTATCACACCTATAGAAACTAGCCTTTCCTCACATGGCCGTGTTTGCGGTCTCTCAGCCACTTCTGCGGCGCCACACCTGTGGTCTCCAAGCCGCAGGTGTGGTTATGACAGCAGACTCAACAGCTTCAACTGCAAATTCCCAACTCCAAACTTCCCGTTAACCATCTGAAACCACCCCGAGGCCCCCGGGACCTCAACCAAAAGCACGAACAAGTCCATACCACTATCCAAACTTATACAAATCGTCAAAACACCTCAAACAACATCGAATCAACCAATTAGCATTGGATTCAAGCCTAAGGACTTCAAAAATCTCAAATTACGTTTTCGATCAAAAATTCTATCAAACCTCGTCCGAATGACCTGAAATTATGCAGACACGTCACTTTCAACTCTTTGGAGCTACTCCAACTTCCGGAATTCCATTCCAAACCCGATATCAAAATCACACTATCGAATCAGAAACTTGAAAAATTTAACTTTCGGCATTTCAAGCCTAACTAAGCTACGGACCTCCAAAACACAATCCGAACACGTCGCTAAGCCCGAAATCACACAACGGAACCAATGGAATTCCATTCCAAGGACGTCTTCACACTATTCTGATTACGGTCCAAATTCTAAAACATAAAATCTTATTTAGGGACTAAGTATCCCAAAACTCCTTGAAACTCCAAATAAATCCTCTCGGCAACTCACAATAGCAGAATAAACACGGGGAAAGCACTTAATAAGAGATCAGGGCATAAATGCTTAAAACGACCAGTCGTGTCATTACAGTATGTAACGAGAGCTCGATCGCTGGAATGTACACCGCAATGGCCTTCGTGGACTTCTTCGAAGATGCGCTGGGTTTGGTTTAGGCCCAAACATTTGGCCATCATACATCCTATTGTAAAGGTCATTGTGGAGGAGGTTATATCTGGCTGGCTGCATTCTTAGTTTTTTTGCTTCCTTTTTGTCACTTGGGAGCGTGTCATCCTGCAAGTAGGCGATAATATAATTATTCCAATGCAAAGTTAGACTTTAAGATCTTACCTTGATATGGTCTAGAAACATTGAGGAGGTGGACTACACTTTTATCCCCGGTCGTGAGGTTTTTGGTGTCTGCAGCTAGTTTGGCAAGGCGGTCTCCTTTTACATTCTGAGCATGCAGGATCTGGTCGAGTTGACATTCATCAAACTTGGGCAGCAATAATAGATCTCGGTCTAGTATTTCTGTAACCTTTGTTCTTTGATTCGAGAAGTCCCTGTGACTTGGTTGACTACGAGCTCGGAATCATAATGGAGCTTTAACTGCTTCGCCCCATACTTGAGTGCTAGTTTCAATACTATAATTACGATATCATACTCAGCCTCGTTATTAGTCATATCTGGGCATCTTATGGAATGGCAAATTACGTCGTCGGTAGGGACCACGAGTACCAGTCCTTGTCCGGATCCGAAACTGTTGGATACGCCGTCGATGTATAGGACCCAAAGTTTTTGTGTTTGGAGTGAAGCTTGGATGGCTTCCTTCTCAACCCCAAGCATTATCTTTGCGCTGAAGTTTGCAATGTAGTCGACGAGCAATTACGACTTTATCGCTATTTGTGGCTGATATGTGATATCGTGCTCGCTTAGCTCTTTGGCCCACTTGGTCAGCCTCCCCAATAATTTAGGATTATGTAAAATGCCACTCAAAGGAAAAGAGGTAACGACTGTGATAGGGTGGCCTTGAAAATAAGGTCTAAGCTTTCGTGAAGTTATGACTAGTGTCATCGACAGTTTCTTAAGGTGTGGGTACCTCGTTTCGACGTCTACAAGTGTTTTCCTAATGTAATAAATAGGAGATAGCATACCTTTACTTTCTCGGATCAGGACTGCACTTACTGCCACTTCGGAGATGGCCAGGTAGACGAGGAGATAATCCCAGCGTTCGGGCTTTAAGAGTAGAGGTGATGAATATGAATCTCGTGTTATATTTCGCATTTTTGTACATTAAAGTTTTGACATAAATTAATCAACGTAGGCTCGGGAATGAGATTAATTTTGAGGTTATAAGTATTTATGCTATTTATAGCAGATGATAAGTAAGTATCGTGAAGGTTAGAGGGTAAACAAATCAAAGAAAATGAGTTTCGTTGAAGGTTGTCAATTTGGAATAAAATACGGTCCAAGCTATAATATCCGGTATTTATGGACTAATGCCATACAAGGTACCACACGACCATGATAGTGAGATGTATAAAGTATTATTATTTTAAGTAAATTAAGGTATTACCTAATTATGTTGGTAATCGGTTAATTATTGATTTAAGTGAAAAGTTAACAAATAAATTAGAAATGGATGGATAATTATTTGGTGGAAACATCAACCCCAACGTGGCAGCAAAGGGTAATATTTGCAAGACCAAACAATAAGTCTTTGGTTTATGTGGCTAGGTGGCATATTTTGGGGATTTTTGGGCAAAGTAATCCACAAAAGTGGGGCCCACATTTCACTATGATAAGAAATCTTCATCTTTAAGTGTGATGTTTTATGTTTGCTTCGTAACAGATGGAGCCACAAAAGCATTCCGACAAAACTACATAATGCAATAGCAACGTGACTTTTAAAGGAATCCGGTATAACCTTTCTCAAGAACATCATACGGATTTTTTCCTACTTCGATCTGCTATTACGTATTTTATCGTGATTGATATGTGTTTGAGGGATTTTCAAGAAAATTGGCTCAGGTATGTTAAGGCTATCCATTCTTTCCTTTTGCTATGATTCATATGATACAAACGAAACGAGCAAATGCGGAACTTTCACAAATGACTCTATTCCTAGAAGTGCTTGGGGTGTCTATGTTATTGATTCCCCATGTGTCCTATTATTATATCTTCTATTCAGGCGTCTCAGAAAATAAGTAAGTTGATAAAGTTTATTTCATGATATTAATCGAAGGTATATTTATCTTAAGACATCCTGAGAGATCTTATTGACCTACTTCATATGCACTGCATTCAGTTATACATGTACATTAACCCATGACCAGATGACGTCATATACGCATATATTATATGTATATGGGGTATGGGAAAAAGTTATAGCGTTATATATGTACCACCACCTGATCAGCTGGTATACGTTGATGATTTTACCCCACAGGGTCGAGATGATATGATGAAATGTCCTCAGAGGCTTGATGATGTTATGTACGTATATACCTATGCATGATATGACATTTATACATATATGCATGACATTATAAACGTTTCATGATTTATAGAGCTATTCAGACTTACAGGTTGAATCTCTTCCTCCATGTTTTTTCATGTCTATTATATACTACTTTCGTACCTTACATACTCAGTACTTTATTTGTACTGATGTCTCTTTTACCTGGGGACGCTGCGTTTTAGCTTAACAGAAGGTGTTAGCGCACTCCATTTGCTCAAGAGTTTCCTATTTGATCAGTATGATTTGGACATGTATTGATTGGTATGGCGGGGCCCTGTCCCGACCTTTATGATATTTATTATGTACTCTTAGAGGTTTGTAGACAGAAGTCATGTATATGGATACTTTTATGGCCTTGTCGACCTATGTTTTGAGTATACAAATGATCATGTCAGCCTTATAGGCCCGTATGTTATATGTATAAGTCGTTACGTCATCTTGGGTCATCCTATGTCGAGTATTTCCTCATGTTTTATTCTAGTTATCTCACGACAACTTTTCTGACTCATTTACCTATGATAGTATTGTTGATACCCAATTTTTCCCTGTATTTTTTTAATATACAAAATACCTTCAAAATAACCTATATAGGCATACATCAGTACATCCCAAGATTTTATTATTTTCCTTAATTTTTCAAAGATTTTTAAACCAATTTACTGCCCAATATTTTATCAAGAAAAACCCAATAATTATCCTCAAAATAATCATTTTTGTGATTCATTTATTGGATTCTCATATTTATAATAAAATATAGCAAACATAATTTTTGCATATTTTTACAAATTTATTTAGTATTTTTAAAACTAAACTGTGTATAATTGCAATACTAGCCATTTTTAGGTTTAAACTCGTCTCATATTTATAAAACGGGATCGTATATTTTTAAATTGTTAATTATATATTATAAGTCATCTTAATGCTTTTAATTAGTATTCAGAAATTTATTTACTATTTTTTATAAATTAAATGAAAAAAAGAGGCTATGTAACTTATAGCCAGATTTTGGCTTTCTAACTTAGCCTAAATTGAACCAACCCACACCCCAATTAAACCCAACTTCAGACCCAATTATCCAACCCAACTACCTTATTTACCAGACCCACAGCCCGTTTAAATGACCCGCTCGGCTTTCTCGTTTAATCTAGGCCGTTGATCAAAATGATCAACGATCACCTTTTAACCTTTCCATTTTTAATTACCCATTACCCCCAAACCCTACTCATTTTGCATCATCAGCCGCCTTTGAACCCCCCCCCCCCCCATTCTCTCAAATTCTCTCGAAGCTTCTCAAACCCTAGGCGCCTTCCACCACTTTTGTCCTAAAAATCACCGGAATCCATGGCTTCCAAGGCTATGGAAATCTTATACCAGCATCTTATGGCTCCTACACGCTTGGTTATTATGGTTTTGAGGTCTGACCATGAAGAAGCTTGGCCCAGACTTCAATTAGCTCGAGTTCTATGACCATCTCCGACCTTGCTCCGGCCAGCCATGGGCATTCTAGCCTAATCTTGACTTCTCCATCTCAGATCATTGACTTTTCTAAGCCTTTCTCACTACTTGGGTTCTTCTAAAACCCTAATCCTTCAAGGTTTTTCCAATTCTTTTAGATCCGTTGTATATTTGTGTTTTCTCTAAGCTCTGAAGCATTTTTCTCAAAGTTCTTTCAAAACTACACTTTCCGAGCCTTCATCTTTTTCTAATTTAGGGTTTCGTTAAGTTGTCCTTTAAAATTTCCCTGATCATTAGCATGTTTACTATATTTCTTATGTGTTCCTTCTACTGTATTTCCTATGTGTTCTTCTATTATGCTACTATATTTCTTATGTCGTTACTTCTATTGCATTTCTTATGTAGTGTCTTCTACTGTATTTTTATGTTGTTCCTCCTACTTTGATTATTATGTGCACCTTTTACTAAAAGATGCGTGTTAAAAGTATCAATTTCTTTCTGATATTTCTAAAGTTGTTTCGTCAGTATTTTTTGCCTTGATTACTTGTCCTTTCATCTCTACACTCGATTGATGGCAAAACCCTAAAATTTGGGGTTTCATTCAAGTATTTAGACTGTTGGCTATGTGATTTTCTTGTGCTTCACCTCTGAACTTGCTTGATTTTCTCGACCTATTCGAGTTCCTAAAGTTGTTTCATCTACTGCTTCATTAAGTCTCAAAATCATTGCCTCAATCTTGTTTCTTCATGTGATTCTGACTTTTGCTAAACTCTATAAGACCTTTACTTGACCCCTTTTTCACATGTTATTTTATACTCTCTCTTCTGAATTACCAAATTCCTATAGTCTACTGCTTACTTATTTTGCAATTGCATGACACTTTCACTTTGTTCTAAATTCAGCCTCGCATGCCTGTAACTTGTGTACTCTTTATATGTGCTGAACTTTCCTTCTATGTGGCTTTCAATTATGATTGATTTCAGACTTTCTTTGTATAAGGTTGATTGATTTCTTTGCATGTTTGCTGACTTCCCGGTTACTCGATTTGAGTCAAAGGATTTCCTTAGTTTTTCTGATTTGATTCATTCATGGACCAATGCTTACAAAATCTCTGACCTCCTTGATTTCCTGCATACTGATGGATCCGTACCTTATTTATTTTAACCGTGTATTTCATATTTCCTCCCTTAATTAAAACCCCTATGTATTTATCCCTAATTTCCTACTTTGCACAAGATATTTATTTGATTTCTTTCCTTAAATAGTTTTACCGTTTGAATCTGAATTCCTTAATTAAAGGAAGTCTTGATTCTTAATTGATATTCAGTTCCTTAATTATTTTCTTACCTTGTTTCTGCCTATTCTTCACATTATAAATACACGAAGACTCTTAGTTTTCTACACACAATCACTCCTGGTTTTCTGAACTTACACTTACTCTCAAAAATACTTTTTCTTGTTGCTTGTACTGTGGCCTGTTTGCAAGTCTTGCGGCCTGCTTATTTCTCTGTTTGCTTTTCTTAAATGGGTATGTTCTAATTATGATTCAGCACCACAACTATGTGTTTATTTAACACATTTTTCCTCCTGGCTGCCTACTTATGGGTTTGATTTAGTATGTGTTTGCATTTTCCTTCTACTTGTTGTCACGCCACAAAATCCGAGGAACGCGACTGGCGCTCAATCGAGTAAAACACGACTGAGCAAGCCTGACAGGTTTCATACATACTACCCAACCCAACTCATAATTAGATAAGGGATAGACTCCATTAATTAAATTCTATCAACATATAATTAACGATTTCCATTTCATTTTCATTAGCAACTTCATTTCGCCACTTTAAGGGTATTACAATTTATACACATCATTGACAAACATCAATATTTCTATTTTAATTTCCAATACCAACCTGTCTACGGAGCCCCTAAATATAACTGAAGAATAATACAGAAATGCCGGCAACAAGGCTCCGGCTATACCTTATACAAATACAAAAAATAAGACTCCCGGAAGAACAGCGGCATAAGCCACGCAGGGCCCCGAGGGGAAAAGGGCTCACCAATATAGCTGATGGAAAGTGGAGGAGGTGCTACAGCCAGTGGACTGGAGTTCCTGCTATAGAACCACCTACAATCATAACACGAATGTAGTTCCCCCGGCAAAAAGGACATCAGTACATTTGGATTGTACTGGTATGTATAACTAAACACCATTTTACTAGAAAGAACTATCAAATAGATACAAGCAAATAATATGGGCAAATCAAAGAAGCAATTCATATAATCTTTCAAACAATTTCCACAACATAGATTTGGGCATTTCTGTCACGTGTTCACCATTGTTCTCATTACCACCGCCATCTCAATCGGAGTCCGATCACGACCCGACCGGCTAGGTCACCTCATTGGAGAAATTACTCTCAATCAATATTTCATTTTCCTTATCTGGAATCCAATATCAGCACATTGCCACCATGTGTGCGGCATGGTGTCCGATCACGACCCGATCGGCTAGGTCACCTCATTGGAGGCATTACTCAATTCTTATCAGTCAACACCTTCAAATCTTTATCCCACACATATCATAACAATTCCTGGGGCAATCATGGCCACCATCATCACATCGTTTCCCCTTTTTAATATTCATTTTACAAGTTGTGATCATAGACACATATATCAAGGATAATTCAAGTTGCAATCACAGGAAAGTGAGCGCATAGCTAGCATAAATAATTCTTTTTTTCAATGTTGGCTTATAGCTCAAGTATTTCAACACATAACTGTACTCTTCATCATTATCTAATTATCAAGATTGGTACATTATTCACATTGAGGCACATCCTTCACGAATATGTATATATATGTGCAAATCAATTACTGCGTAGTAACAATTAATACACTAGCCAATTCAACTCTTACCATACTTTCGTAAATGAAAACGGAGCTCAATTTCTAATAAAAAGGGGGTTTAAGCCATACATACCTCAATAAAGCTTTCCTTACTCTTTTACAAATTTCCGAAACTCTTAGCACTTCGATCTATTGAGTAAAAATTACAAATTAAATCGAGAATTAGAGATGAGATTGAGATTCTAGCTTGGTTCAGGCGTATTGACAAACCCTAGAGGTGCAATATGATCTTAGGCCCCTTTTTTGAGAGCAATTTACATCACTTTGTACCCTTCTTTAATTCACCACTTCCCACTACTCTAAGGTTTAACATGCATGCAAGGAATCCATTGTTATACCCATGAATAACCTCACTAGTGACCCCTTATATCTGAGAATAAAACAAACAAGAGTTGGGTGATGAAGTATTACCTCTTGAGATGAAGGTCTAGGGGTTTTCACTTGATTTTATTCAAGGATTTAGCCATATCTTATGGAGAAATTTGATGGGGAGACTTTCCCTCTTTAAGAACCCTCTCTCTCCTTCTAGAAATGCTCAGAAGAATGCTTAAAATGAGCTATAACACTGGATATATCGATATGGAAGTTGGGTTAAAAATTAGAAAATTGGAGCCCCGAGTCAAATATGTGATCGCATTTGCGATCGCAGAGTAAATATGCGGTCCGCATAATGGACCGCAAAATATTCCCCAGAAACTAAACACTCTAACTCAGTCTGCGGTAAGAATGCGGTCCGCATTCATGTTCTGCGGTCGCAAAGTGCACCGCAAAACTGACCCTCGCAAAATTCAAAGGAAAATATGCGATGACTCTGCGGTCCGCATTTCGATTATGCAATCGCATAACTGACTTCAATTTTAACCAACATTCTGACTCACTCTGCGGCAGATATGCGGTCTGCATTCCTGATTTGCGGCCGCATTCTGGACCGCATTTCTTGCATTTTTTCTCGAAACTTATTCTTGACTTTTTAATGCATTATTCAATCTAAAAAGGTCCGCGCCGTGGCGAGAAAGCTCGCCGCGAAGCATATTTATTAATATCTAACACATGTTCCTAAATTGGCACCACGGGATCCGGGTTTTCGAGTAGGGATTTTACGGGGCTTTACACTTGTTCTGCCTCTATTGTGTATTCTAAGTTATTTGACACTGATGGCTATTTGAGGCATGACAGCATTAAAGTATTGTTGTCTATGACACAAACTTGGTCCCCTGGGATCATAACCTCATGTTATCATAGTATGATGTATATTCTAGTTGGTTTTATGAGCATAACAGCATCCCCCTATTGTTGTGCATGTTCAGAATCAATTAATGCCCAAGCATAACGGCTCTCTGCAATCAGTCCCAGTGCCTGAATCCCTTTTGTGTGAAGTTGTTAATTCTGTAATTGGTTCCCTCTCCCTTTTCCCTTATAGCACTCTATTCTACACTTGCACACTTTCTTAGTCTTTAAGTTCTGCCCCCTCTTGTGAGCCTTGCCTTGGAACCCTTTGAGTTCCCTCTGAACTTCGACACTTGAGGGTTGTCCCTTCCACACTACACTTGTTCCAATCTAATAATACATTTGGGTGCGAGCATTGCCCAGAGCCCCTTTGAGGCTCTTAAGGAACTTTGACGCACTCAAATGGGAGAAAGGCTTTGGATCATGATCTTATGGAGTTGGTTTACCTCATATTTCAGAGATGAAGTCTGAATCAAGATCTCCTTGGTTGTACTTATATTTGTATTTTTCTGATATATTTTTTTTACTTTAATCAGGGTTGTAATAACTTGTAATAAACTCCTGGGGTGGCTAGTGAAAAGGGTGGGTAACTATGCATGCAAAGGGTAGATACCATGTCTATAGGTATTTTGAATTCTGTATATTCAAATGCATATAGAAATCATGCCTACAAGTCATTCTAAATTCTGCATCTCCAACTTTGATATAGAAATCATGCCTATAGGTACTTTTGAATAATTTATGCATATAGAAATCATGTCCATAGGTTTAAAGTAATTTTTGCATTTAGAAATCATGTTCATAGGGTTCTTAAAGTAATTTCTGCATTTAGAAATCATGTTCATAGGGTTTCGAATAATTTCTGCATATAGAAATCATGTTCATAGGGTTTCAAACAATTTCTGCATATATAAATCATGTTCATAGGTTTTCCAAACAACTTCTGTATTTAGAAATCATGTTCATAGGTTTTCAAACAATTCAACACCTAGATATCATGTTCATAAGTCTTTAAAACAAGTTTCCTGTAATTTATACCACGTTCAAAATTAACTACGCGTAGAAAGCATACCTATAGGAACCCTCAATCGAATTTGAGCAGCTTCATTCATATATGGAACTAAAAGCAGTAACAATGGTGCTATAGAATTCATAACCTTCGTTAAAATTGGCCTTTCTTTTAATAATCTGACTCCCCTTTTAAAACCAGTACATATTTTGTTCATTTTGGACCTTGTTATTTCATCGCTTGCTGAATTCAATAGATAACATGCCAGTAGTATCCTTGTCCAACACTTAGGCAAGCCTTAGGGTAAAGTTTTAAATTAAACCAATTCTGTTAATAAGCTACAACCAGCAGGCAAGCCTGAGTCAGGCTTCCTATCTGAATTATGTAATAAATTAGACTGCCTCAACCTTTAAGTTTTCTCATGTTTAGTACTTAATCATACCTTAACTATGTGTAAGTCATGCTAAATTATATGCTTCTTTGTGTAAAGGGGGTGTATCTGAGCCTTTGCTTGTTATATGCTTTCCCCCAACTTGCTATACATGTTTTGTATGTCGCCTTAGAATATTTACCTTTAAAACCACAAATAAGCCTAATATCCCTCCCCTTTAGGATTAGTAGTCCTAAATGCCTCCGGGACTGATAGGATTGGGACGGGTAATAATATGCAATAAGTAAACGAGACCATTACATGCTTTAGTACCTTAACGGGGTTGGAAGGGTAGATATGGATATGATGACCATGCGATAATGCCACGCGTAGCCCCTCATTGAGGAGTTATTACCGGCCATTGTGTGGGGTGATCCATATTGTTAATAAACCTAGGACCCCCTTTCCCTTCTTTCTTGTCTTTTTCAAAGGAATTTCAAACTCTTTCTTTTTTTAAAGAAAAATCAGCTTTCGTTTAGTTCTCTCTAACTTTATTTGTTTACAAAACCTTATGTGAAAATCCCCTCTTATTTGAAGTTTTTATTTGTCTACATGTTATTTGCATCTAAAATTCACAATAATAGTCTGGCCGGGAACCACACTAGTGGATTATGAGGGGCGCCTAACACTTCCCCTTAGAATAATTTCAAGCCCTTACCCTATCTCTGGTTACTCAAATCAAATTGTCCTCGGTGTCCTAATGCACCTTAATCATTGGGTGGCGACTCTTCAAATTAAACCCAATTCCCAAAAGGAATGATTTGTCCTCCCAAATGTCACGAACCCGATTTTGCAAGGGAAAGGGGGCGCGACAGCATGGCGACTCCGCTGGGGATCTTCTAGGATTTTACCATTTCAGACCTTTGTTGTGAATTTATGCTTCTTTACGCACAATTATTTGTTTATTTTTCTTTAAGAATTCAATTTTCTTTTCAATTGCAAAACTGACTTGTTTCCTTTTTCTTTACTTTGCTGCTTTCCTTTACTACTGCTTTACATTATGAAACTGTTGTATTTACTGCTTTCTTAACGTGCAAATACATGACTACATGCCTTTAATTGTTGCATAATCATGCTCAACATCATATTCCACTCGTGCCAAACAAATCCCATAGCAACGCTTATAATGAGTGGTTGTGCTCTTCCGATATTATCACCCCCTAAATCCGAAAAAGGCATATTTGCGGTAAAACCAGTCGATCAACGGTGTAGTCTACGGTTCCGTGCCTTTCCCCCTTGAGTTGTCCGCTCAAGGGTACCAGTCTAAAACCTCATAGAAACCTTACTTTGTTTAAACTGTTCATGTATCATGGTCAAACCTAGTCGAGTCAGTTATGTTGTCCGCATAATGACTCTTTTGAGATAGCCTTGTCCAAAGTCCCCTAGGTTTTCCTAAACCCCAAACTGACATCATCACATTCTGTGCATTTATTTGGAGAACTAAGTGATTTTATGCCAATTGTTGATATTAAATAGTCGAGTCCGGTGGGGGTAGGGTCTAACCCTTTTGTTTTGCAGAAAATGAAGAACGAGGTCCCTAGATTCGGTATGGTTAGCACACCCTCATTCTTGCTAGACTGGTGGAGGAGTCTTCCATCAAATAAACAAATCCATGAGTGGAAAGAGAGGGCCTCCAAAGCCAGCAAAAAGTTGGAATATCTAGAATACAATTTGCTGGAATTGGAGGGAAAAGTGAGGAAGAGAGTCATCGATTGTCGGACTACTGAAGGAAATGAAGGCGGACATCTGGCCAGAGCCCACTTGTTGTTGGGACTGCGCGAGCTAGGGAAGCTGTTCGATGGAACCAATGATGCCAAGTCTGGGGAAGGTCCCTCTAGGACCAAATAGATAGGACTTTTCATTTCTGCTTTATAAAATGTAATAAGGCCAATGGCCACTAGCAACTTTTATTTCTTGTTATTTAGTGTCGATTTGGGATTCGTCTACTTTTTATCAATAAAATGAGCATTTAGCATTCCAAGTTCTCCAAATCAACTTGTCGCTAGGCCTACCTCGGGCATAAAGAGGTCCACCAAATTAAGACGCATTTACATTCCTACGCTATGTGTTTAAATATTGCAGCATTTTTTCTTATAATCCTCACTGACTTGTTACCTTTTGTTTTCACTTTTTGTTTATTCCCCTCTCCAAAGTTTAGCTCATGAACTCTGGCAACATCATCATATTTTATAAGATTCAAGGGCCCTCCACCTACTCCTCCTCTCAGTCCTGTCAGGCACAAGAACAAAGGGAAAATGGAAGATTTGAACAATGCCGGAAAGGAGAACAACTGAATGGGTAGAGGTCACTTATGGTCACGGTACTCTGGTTCCCAAGGAAAACGCATCCCAACTAGAACAAAAGCTGTTGAAGATTCAAGAGGAACTAGACCAAGTTCAGAATCTGGCCAATCTATCATTTTCCCTCACCACTCCAGATGTTAATTTCCCAAATGCTGAGAATCCTGTACCTCCACAAAATGTCCCATAGCAACAAAACTATCCCACTCCTCACCACCATTGCAATACTTGCCATACCTCAAATAACACCCCACTGCTCATCCCAGAACTCCACAAATGACCACTGCCACACCAACATAATACCCCCATCTACGTGGAGACTGTGCCGCACTCCACCCAGCCTATCTCAAATACACCCGAGTTCGATGATAAGGACTTGCTCGTCAGAAATCTGGCAGAAGAGATTAAAAAGTTGACTAGCAGAATTCAAAGCGTTGAAGGTAGTAAGGGAATTGAGGGGCTAAACTATGAAGATCTTTGCATACAGTCGATGTCGAACTGCCCGAGGGGTACAAACCTCCTAAGTTTGAAATGTTCGATGGTATAGAGGATTTAAGGGTCCATTTGAGAACGTATTGTGACAAATTGGTTGGAGTAGGAAAAGACGAGAAAATCCACATGAAGCCTTTTAAGAGGAGCTTGAAGGGAGATGCCTTATCTTGGTACATTAGCCAAGATTTGAAGAAGTGGTCGAACTGGGTAAGCATGGCATCTAATTTTATGGACAGATTCAGGTTCAATACGGAGAACGCGCTAGATGTGTTCTATATTTAAAATCTGAAAAAGAAGCCCACTGAAAAATTTTGCGAGTATGCCACGCGATGGAGGTCCGAAGTTGCTAAGGTTAGGCCTGTTTTGGAAGAAGATCAAATTAACAAATTCTTCGTTCGGGACCAAGACCCACAGTATTATGAGAGGCTGATGATGATCGAAGGCTAAAAATTTTTTGACATTATCAAGCTGGGAGAAAGAATCAAAGAAAGCATCAAAAGTGGTATGGTTACGAATTTTGAAGCTTTTCAAGCTACAAACAAGGCCTTACAGTCAGGCGGCATGTCCAAGAAAAGGGACGTAGGAGCCGTAATGGTGCCACAGAGAACCAAATCTCCCGTCAAATACCAAACATACCCAATACCTCCAATCACGTATTAGCCTACCCCAAACTACCAAGCAACCCCCACCCTCTTACTAAACTCCACCGCTCACTTATCAATCACCTCCCACATATCAGCCCACTTAACCCAAATACTCCCAACCAGCACATGTTTACCAAGCCTACAACACTCAACCATCCCACTACCAATCATTCCTCCACGCCAAAACTTCTCTAGACCCCGACAAAACCTTGATCGAAGACCCCCAAAACAATACACGGCTATTGCTGAACATATCGACCATTATATGAAAGAATTAAAACTGCTGGTTACGTCACCCCTTTCCCTGCTTCTCCTGAGAACCCTTCTTAGTGGGTTAATCCAAATAAGTCATGTGCATACCATTCCGGCATGAAGGGACACACCATTGATGAATGCCGCTCTCTGAAAGATAAGATCCAGACTTTGATTGATAACAAGATTATTGTGGCAAAGGAGCCTGCTCCGAATGTCCGCAATAACCCTCTTCCAGATAATAAGGGTGGAGGCATTCACATGATTGAGATAGAGGATGATTGGGATCCCAAGGGATCAATCGATTTGATCACAGAAGGTGACGATCCAAAAAAGCCAATAGTCACCCTTAATCCAATTATAGTTAAGATTTAGCCCTCCGGGGATTCCGAGGTAAACATGTCCATGCCACTTGAGTTTGAAGCACCATCCTCTGCAAAAACGCTAGCGCCGGTTAAGGTTGCATTTTTGTCACTAACAAACGCACCTACACCCTTTGAAGTTGCAGTCTAACAGCTTAAGGTGCATACTCCGTTCGGAGTAAAGATAGCCACGCCAATTCCAGTGAAAATGTCGACCGTAACGCCATTCCATACAAATTCCATACCTTGGGACTACACAGCCGAGGTAAGAAGGAAATATATTGTCAAATTCGAGAAAGTTGTTGCTGCACAGGGTATGACGAGAACCGGTAGAGTTTATACTCCAGAACATTTGGCTGAGTCAAGCAAGCAGGCCTTTAGTCGGCCAACCATCACTGAAACTGGGCCCGACGATCTCTGGAGAAAGATACAAGCCAAAGAATACTCAGTCATTGATCAACTGAATAAAACACCAGCACAAATTTCTATCCTAGCTTTTCTACAAAGTTCCGATGCACATAAGAATGCCTTGTTAAGGGTGATGAGTGAGGCATATGTACCAAACAACATCACCAGAGGAGAGATGGCAAACATGGTAGGGAAGGTATTGGAAAGCCAGAAGATCACTTTTCATAAAGATGAGCTTTTACCAGAGGGGTTAAGTCACAACAAAGCATTGCACATCATCGTGCAGTGCGAAGATTATTTTATCACCAGGATCCTAATTGATAGATGGTCCAGGATCAATATTTGTCCATTGGTGACACTCAGGACATTGGGAAAATGACTGCATGAGATCAAGGATGGGGATATCAACGTCAAAGCTTTTGACGGTTCCCAAAGGTCCACCATTGGGGGAATTATCCTGTGCCTGCAAATGGGGCATACTTGGTTTGATGTTGATTTTCAAGTAATAGACATGCCAGCATCTTACAATCTGTTGTTGGGATGACCATGGATTCATGTCGTTGGGGCCGTAGCATCAACACTGCACCAGATAGTGAAGTTTGAGTGGAATCACCAAGAGGTGATCATTCACGGCAACGGTAGCAATCCTATATACAGTCGCCAGACGATCCCAACAATAGGAGGCATAAGAAGGATAGGCAGGGACTTATCACCACATCGAGTGGGTCAACGCGGTTGACAAAGATAAATGGTGGGACAATAAAATTGAAAGCATACTAAACTAGAGCAGATACGAACCTGTCAAGGGACTTGGCAAGAACCTCCAAGGAATCGCTAAGCCTATCAAACTCAAGAAACATGGCAACACCTTTGGTCTAGGATATGAGTATACTTGGGAAGAGTTCAAAAACTGGTCGCCACCATGGCGCGGTCCTTACTATCCATCGGAGCAACCAATACCACACTTGGAATAGACTTTCCAACCGGCCGAAGTTATCTATGGGTCAGAAGAAGATGAAGCACTAGCAGTGATGAGGAATTTGTTCCTGTAAGACAATGATATAGATTGTTGTGTCATTCTCGAGGAGGAGGGAGAGGAAGGCCCTTCCATACAGGCAGTGAACCGAGGAGCATGCCTCAATAACTGGACCATCAGAACCACTAAAGCCCGGCGAGCCTCAGGGTAGCAACGCTGAAACAGCATCATGCAATATATTTTATTTTACTTGTTAACATTCCTTTCGCATTTATAATTTCGCAATAAGATCTCCAATGTTCAAAAACAATTATGGAATTTATCAAAGCATTTCGGTTTTCTTATAAATCTTACTCTTATTATTTTCTCTCATTACTTTACTTATACAGCATTACTATTACTTATCTTGATAAACCAATGACTGTGACATGCAATGAGACAACGCAACAAACAGACATGGACTCAGAAGAAAATGACATACCAGAAGAGATTGTTAAGGAAGTTGAGAATTTTGAAAACATGCCATAATCCAACCTGGACAAGACTGAGGTTGTTAATCTGGGGGATGAAAAGAATGTCAAGGAAACACGAATCAGCATTCATTTATCTCCATCGGAAAAGAAGGAATACACAAAATTTCTAAGAGGATATGAGGACATATTCGCCTGGTCGTATGACGATGACATGCCTGAGCACGTCTATTGTGGCTCATAAACTGCCAGTTGATCCGACATGTCCGCCAGTAAAATAGAAGCTCAGAAAGTTCAAGCCGGATATGAGTTTGAAAATCAAGGAAGAAGTCACCAAGCAGGTCAAAGCTAAAGTTCTCAGGGTAGTTGAATATCCGATGTGGTTAGCTAACATTGTGCCAGTGCCAAAGAAAGATGGGAAAGTAAGAGTCTGTGTCGATTACCAGGATCTCAACCGGGCTAGTCCGAAAGATAACTTCCCCTTGCCGAACATACACATCCTGATCAACAATTGTGCCAAGCATGAGTTGCAGTCGTTCGTAGATTGTTTTGCAGGTTATCATCAGATCTGGATGGATGAAGAAGATGCTGAGAAAATGGCTTTCAGTATGCCATGGGGAATGTACTGCTACAAGATGATGCCATTTGGGTTAAAGAATACTAGGGCCACCTACACGGGGGCTATGACCACCATTTTTTATGATATGATACACAAAGAGATCGAGGTGTATGTAGACGACGTCATCATTAAGTCTAAAAGGTCCACTGATCACATGGAAGATTTGAGGAAATTCTTCAATAGACTGCGGAGGTACAACCTAAAACTGAATCCTACAAAGTGTGCATTTGGGGTTCCTACTGGAAAATTACTTGGGTTTACTGTGAGTCACCGGGGAATAGAACTGGATCCATCAAAGATCAAATCCATTCAAGAATTGCCACCACCAAAGAATAAGAAAGACATAATAAGTTTATTGGGAGACTTAACTACATCAGCAGGTTCATAGCACAGTCCACGGTCATTTGTGAGCCGATCTTCAAGATGTTGAAAAGGGATGCCTCTACCAAGTGGACTGATGAATGCCAGAAAGCCTTTAACATGATCAAGGAATACCTATCAACGCCACCAGTCTTAGTCCCGCCTGAGCCAAGTAGGCCTTTGCTACTCTATATCGTACTTTTAGATGGTGCCTCTAGTTGCGTCCTGGGGCAGCATGATGAAACAGGGAAGAAAGAGCAAGCCATATACTATCTCAGCAAGAAGTTCACTCCGTACGAAGCTCGGTATTCTCTACTAGAACAAGCCTGTTGTGCTCTAACTTGGGTGGCCCAGAAGCTGAGGCACTACTTCTGTGCCTATACTACGTGTCTCATATCGAGGATGGATCCTTTGAAATACATCTTTCAGAAGGCCATGCCCACTAGTAAGATGGACAAGTGGCAAATCCTATTGAGTGAGTTCGACATTGTCTACATAACTCAGAAAGCAATCAAGGGACAAGCACTAGCAAATCACCTTGCTAAAAACCCTGTGGATGGAGAA
Organism: Nicotiana glauca; assembly: GCA_026770625.1. Lineage (NCBI taxonomy): Eukaryota > Viridiplantae > Streptophyta > Magnoliopsida > Solanales > Solanaceae > Nicotiana > Nicotiana glauca. Next base: position 28,181 of record MU669454.1, read on the forward strand.
TATGAACCCCTAAAGACGTATTTTCCTGATGAAGAGTTATCATTCATAAGAGAAGACATTGCAGAATCTTATGATGGCTGGAGAATGTTTTTGACGGAGCAACAAATTTCAAAAGAGTCAGCATAGGAGAAGTCCTAGTATCAGAAACCAGTCAGCATTATCCGGTGTCTACCAAACTCAGGTTCCCGTGCACCAACAATATAGCTGAGTACGAAGCCTGCATCGTAGGGCTCAAGATGGCTATTGACATGAAATTTCAAGAGTTGCTAGTGATAGGAGATTCAAATTTACTTATACATCAGGTACGAGGAGAATGGGCAATCAAGAACTCTAAGATACTCCCGTATCTGCATCACGTGTAAGAATTGAGGAAGAGGTTCACAAAGACAGAATTCCAACATATCCCCAGAATCCAGAATGAATTCACCGATGCATTGGCCACCCTGTCATCTATGTTCCAAATCCTGATAAAAACTTCATTGATCCCATACAAGTAAAGATCCACGATCAGCCAGCTTATTATGCCCATATGGAAGAAGAAGCAGATGGAAAACCTTGGTTTCATGATATCAGGGAATATTTGACAAAAGGAGAATACCCAGAACTTGCCAAATGTGTGTCGACGCAAAGGAAGCATCCAAACTGCTAGAGGAAATCTATGATGGGACCTGTGGTCCGCATATGAACGACTTTGTCTTAGCCAAGAAGATCCTTCGAGCTGGTTACTTTTGGATGTCTATGGAGACAGACTGTATCCAGTATGTTCGAAAATGCCACCACTGCCAGATACATGCAGACATGATAAAGGTGCCACCAAATGAGCTTAATACAACAAGTTCACCATGGCCCTTCGCCGCTTGGGGAATGGATGTTATTGGTCCAATCGAGTCGGCCGCTTCCAAAGGACACAGGTTCATCCTAGTAGCAATCGACTATTTCACCAAATGGGTCGAAGAAGCATCTTACAAAGCATTGACTAAAAAATTTGTGGCATACTTTGTCCGCGACCGTATTGTCTGTCGATTCGGGATTCTAGAGTCAATCATTACAGATAATGGGTCCAATCTCAATAGTGACTTGATAAAAGCCATGTGTGAAACCTTCAAGATCAAACACAAGAATTCTATAGCCTACAGGCCTCATATGAATGGAGCTGTAGAAGCCGCCAACAAGAACATCAAGAAAATATTGAGGAAAATGATAGATAAACATAAGCAATGGCATGAAAAGCTATTATTTGCTCTATTGGGGTATCGCACCACTGTCCGCACATCAACTGGGGAAACCCCCTATATTCTAGTTTATGGTAAAGAAGTCGTCATTCCCACCGAAGTAGAAATTCCTTCCTTAAGAATCATACAGGAAGCTGAGCTCGACGACGCAGAATGGGTGAAGAGTCGTTACGAGAAGCTAGCTCTTATAGATGGAAAAAGAATGAATGCAGTGTGTCACGGTCAGCTTTATCAAAATAGAATGTCCAGAGCCTTCAACAAGAGAGTCAAGCCAAGACAGTTCACACCGGGGCAGTTGGTGTTAAAAAATATTCCAGCATTAGGATGAAGACAAAGGGAAATTCTCTCCAAACTGGCAAGGTCCATACATGGTTCACCGGGTTCTGACAGGAAGAGCCCTTATACTTGCATAAATGGACGGAGAAGTCTGGCCAAAGCCAATTAATTCAGATGCAGTCAAGCGTTACTATGCGTAATTTTCATGCTTTTCCTATATGATATAATTTAAACTACGTCTAATCTGATTCCCGTTTAAGAGGGGATACATAGGCAATCTTATGGTTTCGGTCACAATTCAATAAAATTTTCCCCCCCCCCCCCCCGCAATTGGAAATTGAGACAAAATTTTGAGGAGGACCCTCAAAATTCCGAAGTAATTTCAGCTGATCATCGCAAGTAGCCGTCAAAAGTATCAACCCATTAAACTGGGGCAGAATTTTGAGGAGGTCCCTGAAAATTCCGAAGTATCACCCAGTCGTCGGTTCATCTAAAAACTATTTATTAAATATATACTTATATCGTGCTTTTACAAACTCATGCATGTTTATTAACGAAGTCGCTTGTTCAGTAACGCTACCCCAATAACGCATGATGTATCGCCGGATCAAAGCCGAACATGTCAAGCAAGGCTGGCAGGGATACGAACTAACCTCCCCTCTACAAAACTCACGATTTTTCTTTTGATGTAGGAATTTGGATTACGAAAGCATAAGACATACTACACACCCACAAGACAAACATCGATTCATGAATTCAACTCTCAGGATTGTTGCACTTACTGACTGGTCAGTCCAGCACGCCTGTAATATCCTATATCTCACAATATCCCCAGTGATCTCGACATCGAAACTCGCTATCAGCTAAGAAACTCTATTATCATTCTGCCTTTCTAGACTAAACACTGTCTCCATCTGCATATTCTGCATTGCATAAGGCTACCGTTCTGCCTTCTGAGACTAAACACTGTCTCCATCTGCATATTCTGCATTGCATAAGCATTCTGCCTTTCGAGACTAAAAACTGTCTCGATCTGCATATTTTGCATTGCATAAGGCTACCATTCTTCCTTCCGAGACTCAACATTGTCTCAATCTGCATATTCTATAGTTCAACCTCGTTCGAACTGCGACTAAGGCTAAGTGCCTTCGCCATCAAAGTTGATAGTTCGAACTCGTTCGAACTGAGTCTAAAGCTAAGTGCCTTCGCCATCAAAGGTGATAGTTTGACCTCATTCGAACCAAGTCATAATGCTAAGTGCCTTCGCCATCAAAGTTAATAGTTCGACCTCGTTCGAACTGAGACTTAGGCAAAGTGCCTTTGCCGTCAAAGTTGATAGTTCGACCTCGTTCGAACTGGGACACAGGCTAAGTGCCTTCGCCACCAAAGTTGACAGTTCGACCTCGTTCGAATTGGGACTCAGGCTAAGGCAAATGGGACGAAATCACCTAATATTTCTTTGTCTCTACTGGGATTTAAAGATTTGCACCCACTTCATTGACCACTAGGCCAGACTCTTGGATGCCATCAATAGACCACTACGTTAGTTGGAACTTTCTCACACGCCTACGGAATGCTCTTACAGGATTGGCAAAATGCAGTTTAAAATATTTTTCTTACAGGGCAATGGTTCCTTTCCTCAATAACTAAAGCCCTTAGACATAATGTTGTAAATGTCAGAGGAACCTTTTAGGAAATGGTAGGTATGCAAGTTCTGAGAACCAAGATAATTTTTCTAAGTACTGTGGTAATACTTGTGTTCACCATGATTTGGTATTAATGTATTTCTTACACAATCGATTTGGACATTATATACTTCTTAAGAGCATCGGCAAACTTTTCACTGCATACGGCTACCATTCAACCTTCCGAGACTAAACACTGTCTCCATTTGCATATTTTACATTGCATAAGGCTACCATTCCGCCTTCCGAGACTAAACATTATCTCCATCTGCATATTCTGCATTGCATAAGGCTACCATTCTGACTTCCGAGACTAAACACTATCTTCATCTGCATATTCTGCATTACATAAGGCTACCATTCTACCTTCCTAGACTCAACACTGTCTCCATCTGTATATTGCATGGCTGAAAGATCGCCACTTTATTTTTCATTTACACGGCTGAAAGATCGCCACTTTATTTACGCTTGTATGGCTGAAAGATTGCCACTTTATTTACACTTGCACGGCTGAAAGACTGCCACTTTATTTACGCTTGCATGGTTGAAAGATCGCCACTTTATTTACGCTTGCATGGCTGAAAGATTGCCACTTTATTTTACATCCTGCACGGCTGAAAGATCGCCACTTTATTTACACTTACACGGCTGAATAATCGCCACTTTATTTATGCTTGCATGGCTGAAAGATCGCCACTTTATTTACGCTTGCATGGTTGAAAGATCGCCACTTATTATATTTCATGGGTTGAAAGATCGCCACAGACTGCATTTCATGGGCTGAAAGATATCCAAATTATCTGAGGGCGTCATTGTTCGGAGGCATCATTCTCATAGCCTGAGAACACAATGTCATGGCTTGAAGATCCCTTCTAATCTTTTGCATATCATTATTCAAAGGCATCATGCTTCGGAGGCATCATTCTTATAGCCCGAGAGCATCATTTCATAGCCTGCGAATCCTTTATTATACGCTTCATGGCCCAGGACATCATGGTCTGAGGACGTCATCCTAACCGTCCAAGGACAACATTCATGGTCCGACAGGAACTTGCATCATGTTTATGTTTTCGCACAATATATTCTTGTATTGCTTATTTGCAGGTAAACCGGTGAGCAACGGTCATCTCGGCAGGAGCAATTCCACTCCAGTTCTCGCAGCCCTACTAGACCCTAACCATTCATCCCAGCCTAAATATTGTGTCCGTTCTTGAAAGGTCTCCATCGGCATACTCCGCCGACGGATCTTGAACTACATATGGCTTGATTCCTGTAAGACCAGGGATATGTAGGCAGCTCAGAAGCTAGAGCATAGCAAAACCTCTTCATATCAGTTCGTTCGGTCAAAATCGATCATCATATCTTTACCCGACAACTCTTTCATCCTTCCCGGGTAAAGAAGGACAGTTGTTGATACCTAATTTTTCCCTGTATTTTTTAATTTGAAAAATACCTTCAAAATAGCCTATATAGTCATATATAAGTACATCCCAAGGTTTTATTATTTTGCTTAATTTTTCAAAGATTTTTAAACCAATTTACTACCCTATTTTATCAAGAAAAATCCAATAATTATCTCCAAAATTATCATTTTGGTGATTCATTATTGAATTCTCATATTTATACTAAAATATAGAAAATATAATTTTTTTATATTTTTACAAATTTATTTAGTATTTTTAAAACTAAACTGTATATAATTGCAGTACTAACCATTTTTAGGTTTAAACTCGTCTTATATTTATAAAATGGGATTGTATATTTTTAAATTATTAATTATATGTTATAAGTCATCTTAGTGCTTTTAATTAGTTTTCAAAATTTTATTTACTATTTTTTATAAATTAAATGGGAGACAGAGGTTATTTAACTTAATGCTAGATTTTGGCTTTCTAACTTAGCCAAAATTGAACCAACCCGCACCCAAATTAAACCCAACTTTAGACCCAATTACCCAACCAAACTACCTAATTTACCTGACCCATAACCCGTTTAAACGACCCACCCGGCTTCCCCGTTTAATCCAGGCCTTTGGTCAAAACGATCAAATCCACCTTTTAACCTTTCCATTTTTAATTACACATTAGCCCCCCCCCCCNTTTTAATTACTCGTTACCCCCCACACCCTACTCATTTGGCATCATCTACCGCCTTTGAACCCCCCATTCTCTCAGACTCTCTCGAAGCTTCTCAAACCCTAGCCGCCTTCCACCACTTCCGTCCTAAAACCCATCGGAATCCATGGCTTCCAAGGCTATGGAAGTCTTATACCAGCCTCTTATGGCTCCTACACACCTGGTTATTATGGTTTCGAGGTCTGACCATGAAGAAGCTTGGCCCACACTACAATTGGCTCGGTTCTATGGCCATCTCCGACATCGCTCCAGCCAGCCATGGTCATTCGAGCCTAATCTCGATTTCTCCGGCTCAGATCTGTGACTTTTCCAAGCATTTCTCACTACTTGGATTCTTCTGAAACCCTAACCCTTCGAGGTTTTTCCGATTCTTTTAGATCCGTTGTATATTTGTATTTTCTTTAAGCTCTTAAGCATTTTTCTCAAAGTTCTTTCAAAACTACACCTTCCGAGCCTTCATCTTTTTTTGATTTAGGGTTCGTTAAGTTGTCCTTTAAAATTTCCCTGATCTTTAACATGTTTACTGTATTTCTTATGTTTATTTCTTATGTGTTCCTTCTACTGTATTTCCTATGTGTTCTTCTATTATGCTACTATATTTCTTGCGTTGTTTCTTCTACTGTATTTCTTATGTAGTGTCTTCTACTGTATTTTTGTATTGTTCATTCTACTTTGATTCTTATGTGTTCCTTTTACTGAAAGATGCATGTTAAAAGTCTCAATTTCTTTTTGAGATTTCTAAAGTTGTTTCGTCAGTATTTTTTGCCTTGATTACTTGCCCTTTCATCTCTACACTCGATTGATGGCAAAAACTCTAAAATTTGGATTTCATTCGAGTATTAAGACCGTTGGCTATGTGATTTTCTCGACCTATTCGAGTTCCTAGAGTTGTTTCATCTACTACTTCATTAAGTCTCAAAATCATTGCCTCAATCTTATTTCTTCATGTGATTCTGGCTTTTGCTAAACACTATAAGGCATTTACTTGACCCCATTTTAGCATGATATTTGATACTCTCTCTTCTGAATTACCATATTCCTATAGTTTACTGCTTATTATTTTGCAATTGCATGACACTTTCACTTTATCCTATATTTAGCCTCGCATGCATGTTACTTGTGTACTCTTTATATGTGCTGAACTTTCCTTCTAAGTTGCTTTCAATTGTGATTGATTTCAGACTTCCTTTGTATAAGGTTGATTGATTTCTTTTCATGTTTGCTGACTTCCCGGTTACTCGATTTGAGTCAAAGGATTTCCTTAGTTTTTCTGACTTGATTCATTCATGGACCAATGCTTACAAAATCTCTAACCTCCTTGATTTCCTGCATAGTGATGGATCCTTACCTTATTTGTTTTAATCGTGTATTTCAAAATTCCTCCCTTAATTAAAACCCTATGTATTTACCCCTAATTTCCTACTTTGCACAAGATGTTTATTTGATTTCTTTCTTTAAATAGTTTTACCGTTTGAATCTGAATTCCTTATTTAAAGGAAGTCTTGATTCTTAATTGATATTCAGTTCCTTAATTGTTTTCTTACCTTGTTTCTGCCTATTCTTCACATTATAAATACACGAAGACTCTTAATTTTTGACACACAATCACTCGTGGTTTTCTAAACTTACACTTACACTCAAAAATACTCTTTCTTGCCGCTTGTGTTGTGGCCTGTTTGCAAGTCCTTTTGCTTGCTTCTTTCTCTGTTTGCTTTCCTTAGACTAGTATATTCTAATTATGATTCAGCATCACAACTATGTGTTTATTTAACATTTTTTTCCTCCTGGCTGCCTACTTATGGGTTTGATTCAGTATGTGTTAGCATTTTCCTTCTGCTTGTTCTGCCTCTATTGTGTATTCTAAGTTGTTTGACACTGATGACTGTTTGAGGCATGACATCATTAAAGTATTGTTGTCTATGACTCAAACTTAGTCACCTGGGATCATAACCTCATTTTATCATTGTATGTTGTATATTCAAGTTGGTTTTATGAGCATAATAGCATCCCCCTATTATTGTGCATGCCCGGAATCAATTAATGCCCAAGCATAAGGCTCTCTACAATCAGTCCCAACCCCTGAATCCCTTTTATGTGAAGTTGTTAATTCTGTAATTGGTTCCCTCTCCCTTTTCCCTTCTAGCACTCTATTCTGCACTTTCACACTTTCTTAGTCTTTAATTTTTGCCCCCCTCTTGTGAGCCTTGCTTTAGGACCCTTTGAGTTCCCTCTGAACTTGGACACTTGAGGGCTGGTCCTTCCACACTGCACTTGTTCCAATCTAATAATGCATTTGGGTGCGAGCATTGCCTGGAGTCCCTTTGAGGCTCTTAGGGAACTTTGACACACTCAAATGGGAGAAAGGCTTTGGATCATGATCTTATGGAATTGGTTTACCTCATATTTCAGACATGAAGTCTAAATCAGGCTCTCCTTGGGTGTACTTGTATTTGTATTTTTCTGATGTTTTTTTTACTTTAATCAGAGTTGTAATAACGTGTAATAAACTCCTGGGGATAGCTAGTGAAAAGGATGGGTAACTATGCATGCAAAGGGTAGATACCATGTCTATAGGTATTTTGAATTATGCATATTCAAATGCATATAAAAATCATGCCTACAGGTCATTCCGAATTCTGCATCTCTAACTTTCATACAGAAATCATGCCTATAGGTACTTTTGAATAATTTCTGCATATAGAAATCATGGCCATAGGTTCTTAAAGTAATTTCTGCATTTAGAAATCCTATTCATAGTGTTCTTAAAGTAATTTCTGCATTTAGAAATCATGTTCATGGGGTTCTTAAAGTTCTTTTTGCATTTAGAAATCATGTTCATAGGGTTCTTAAAGTAATTTCTGCATTTAGACATCATGTTCATAGGGTTTCGAATAATTTCTGCATATAGAAATCATGTTCATAGGGTTTCAAACAATATTTGCATATAGAAATCATGTTCATAGGTTTTCCAAACAACTTCTGCACTTAGAAATCATGTTTATAGGTTTTCAAACAATTCAGCACCTAGATATAATGTTCATATGTCTTTAAAACAAGTTTCCTGTAATTTATACCACGTTCAAAATCAACTACGCGTAGAAAGCATGCCTATACGAACACTCAATCGAATTTGAGCCGCTTCATTCACATATGGAACTAAAATTAGTAACAACTGTGCTATAGAATTCATAACCTTCATTAAAATTGGCTTTCTTTTAATGATCTGACTTTGTTTTTAATACTAGGTACATATTCAGTTCATTTTGGACCTTGTTATTTCGTCGCTTGCTGAATTCAGTAGATACCATGCCTATAGGATCTTTGTCCAACACTTAGGCAAGCCTTAGGGTAAAGTTTTAAATTAAATCAGTTCTGTTAATAAGCTACAACCGGCAGGAAAGCCTGAGTCGAGCTTCCTATCTGAATTATGTAATAAATCAGACTGCCTTAACCTTTAAGTTCTCTCATGTTTAGTACTTAATCATACCTTAACTAATATGTGTAAGTCATGCTAAATTATGTGCTTCTTTGTGTAAAGGAGGTGTATCTGAGCCTTTGCTTGTTATGTGCTTTCCCCCAACTTGTTATACATGTTTTGTATGTCGCCTTAGAATATTTATCCCTAAAACCACAAATTAGCCTAATATCCCTCCCCTTTAGTATTAGTAGTCCTAAATGCCTCCAGGACTGATAGGATTGGGACGGGTAATAGCATGTAATAAGTAAACGAGACCATTACGCGCTTTTGTACCTTAACGGGGTGGGAAAGGTAGATATAGATATTATGATCACGCGATAATGCCACGCGTAGCCCCTCATTGAGGAGTGACTACCGGGCATTATGTGGGGTGATCCATATTGTTAATAAACCTAGGACCCCCTTTCCCTTCTTTCTTGTCTTTTTCAAAGGAATTTCAAACTCTTTCTTTTTTTAAGAAAAATCAGCTTTCTTTTAGTTCTCTCCAACTTTATTTGTTTGCAAACCCATATGTGAAAATCCCCTCTTATTTGAAGTTTTTATTTGTCTACGAGTTATTTGCATCTAAAATTCACAATAATTATCTGGCCAGGAACCACACTAGTGGATTCTGAGGAGTGCCTAACACCTTCCTCTTAGAATAATTTCAAGCCCTTACCCTATCTCTGGTTACTCAAATAAAATTCTCCTCGGTGTCCTAATGCACCCTAATCATTAGGTGGCGACTCTTCAAATTAAACCCAATTCCCAAAAGGAATGAGTTGTCCTCCCAAATGTCACGAACCTGATTTCGCAAAGGAAAGGGGGCACGACAAGTATGATATGAAAGATACGTTACGCTTGTACTCGGTTGAGTAAGGTACCGGGTGCCCGTCACGGCCCAATAGTTTGGGTCGTGATATCTCGATAGGGCGGCGATTCGACCAGTCAACCTTTGGACTTGCTTCTTAGTAGTCAGTTGCTCTGGTATCCCTTCGATAGCATTGATTTGGTCTAGGTTGACTTCGATTTGTGATAGTAAGAAGCTCAAAAACTTCCCCAAGGCCATGGAAAATGCGCATTTCTGTGGTTTAGTTTCATTCCGTACTATCTCAATATGTCAAAAGCTTCCTTCAAATGGTCAATATGGTCCTCCGCCTTTACAGATTTGACCAGCATGTCGTTGATATATACTTCCATGGTCTCGCCAAGCTGATCTTTGAACATTTTTGTGACTAATGTTTGATAGGTAGCTACTGCTTTCTTCAACCTGAATGGCATGATTCTATAACAATATATTCCTAGGTGGGTGATAAACATGATTTTCTCCCGGTCCTCTTCTTTCATAAGTATTTGGTTATATCCCGAGGAAGATTCTAAAAAGCTCAACAGCTCGTGCCTGGCTGTCGCGTCAATGAGTTGGTCTATATGTGGTAACGGGAACAAATCCTTCGGGCATGCTTTGTTTAATTCTGTGAAGTCTACACACATCCTCCATTTCCCATTTTTCTTTTTGACCATCACTACGTTAGCAATCTACTTGGGGTATTTCGACTCCCAGATGGAGCCATTTTCTAATAGCTTTCCCGCCTCCTCGTGGACGGCATCGTTGATGGCAAGGTTGAATTTTTGTCTGACCTGCCTTATTGGGGGTAGAATGGATCGACGTTTAATTTGTGTGTGGCAATCTCCTTGGGGATTCACGGAATATCTGTATGGCTGAAGGAAAACAAATCCGTATTAGTTATTAAAACTTGACTAAATTTACCTAGTTCTAGGAGTTTGTAGTCGGTGTAGGATTTTTGCTGGAGTCGATGTGGTCTAATTGAACATAGTCGAGATCCTCTATAGTTAGGTCCGCTGCTTTAACTGTTTCAGGATCTATGATTATATCCTTGGTTTCTTCTTGCGTCGACCTCGACCTTATTGATTGTTATGCCTATTTTTCCTTGTCTTTCTTTTGTTGGGTTATCGTGTTGTCTAAGGCGATGTGCTATCATTCCCAGGACATGCGATGTTCTCCTCCTATGCTGAATATCCCGCAAGGTATTGTCAATTTGATTACTTGGTATAAGCTGGAGGGGACGGATCTCATGGGATGTATCTATGGTCGTCCTACTATGGCATAGTATATGGTGGCTTAGTCTATGATGTAAAACGTTGTCTACTGAGTTATACCGCTGGCCAAGATGGGGAGTGTAATTCTGCCCAATGTCCATTCAACTGCATTATTAGAATCGGTTAGTGTGATGCAGTGCGACACTCTCTTGTCCTCAAGTCTTAGCTGGTTGAGGACTCGGGGATGGATAATGCACGCTCCTCTCCCATCGTCTAGCATGATATGTTTGACATTTGTAACTAAAATTCATAAAGTAGTTATGAGAGCATCATTGTGAGGGAAAGTTAAACCGGCAGCTTCTAACTCATCGAAGATGATACTATCTTCGAGTCCATCATATCATTCGTGGGTGATAGATTTTTTGAGCTTGTGAGTGGCAGTGAATTTAGTGTCGTTGATGGAGGCATTATCGCCACCGCCAATGATCATGTTAATGGTACGATCTGGTGATGGTGGCTTCGGAAGGGCCTTGGCGTTCACGGCCACTAGGGAAGTTGTTTCTTCCCTTGTCACTCAACACCTCTTTGAGGTGTCCTTACTATAATATGTTCACAACCTTTCGCATGAGGGCGATGCAGTATTCTGTCTTGTGCCCGCGTTCCTGGTGGAATTCGCAGAGGCATCTGATTTTTTAGTGCTCGGGTCGGGCCTTATCTTTGGCGAACACTTCTTCGTTTCGAGTCTCTCCAGGCCATAGACTATTTCTGTAGGTGACACAAAAAAAATGTGAGCAGACAATAAGGGGGCATACCTCTCTCGTTTTGGTGAGTCCTCGTCCTCGGTCTAGATGGGTCTTTGTAATAACAGACGGAAAGTGGGGTGATGGCCTGATGTATGGCTGATCTCGGTCTTTATTTAGTAGTGATACTGGGTGATCCCTCTTTATGTTGTATCTTCAATCTTTCCTAGGCTTGGCTTGTACCGAGACGAGCTGTTGAGTTGGTCCAGTAAGGTCGTCATCGTTTTTTTGGACTCCGGCACAGTAAGCTTTGTGGATTTCATTCCAAGTGGATTCCATCAACCAGCTCAGCAATTTTGTGGTCGCTCTTGAACTCTCTCTACTCAATCCGTTCTGAAAGGCCACGACTACTATCCCTTCGGACACGTTTGGTAGGGTCATCCTTACCCTGTTGAATCGCGCAAGAAAGTCCTGCAATCCTTCTCCTAAAGACTTCTTGATGGTGAAGATATCATTTACTCTTGTTTCGGCTTTCTTGGCCCTAGCATGCATCGTTACGAACTTATCGACCATTTCTTCGAAGGTTTTTATGGAACAGGCTGGTAGTTGTGAATACAATATCAATGCCCCTCCCGTGAGGGTTTCGCCAAATTTCTTTAGTAAAATAGATGACACTTGTTCCTTGGTGAGGTAATTACCCTTCACGGCTATGACATAATGAGTTACGTGATTTTTGGGGTCAGTCATTCTATTGTATATCCTAAGATATGACGGCATTTTGAAGGTCTTTGGTATGGCATGTAGGGTTGCTTCCACGCTATATGATTGTTTTATGAATCTAGTGTCCTCCCTCTTTGGCAATAGCTTAGCGGTGCCCAGTATCTTGTCGACTTGTTCTTGGTGTTCTTTCATTTGATCTGTAAGTATTTTGTTTTCATTTCCCATTTTTTCCATCCTCTTTGGAAAGGCGGCGAGGACGTTGTCACCTGTATTGTTAGTAATATTGTGAGTTATAACTGGTCTTAGTTGGTCATCATGCTCGTTTGCTCGTTGCATTGTGTGGGCTCTTGCGGTTTTTACGATCATGCATGGAGCATGTTTGTTGAGCACGCTTACTCACGTATTGTTTAGTCACGTTTTGAGGAGCTTTTTTATGGCCGGTGGCATACCATCTCTTATGGACGTGGAGGTCCCATTTCAATTTGGTTTTGTTGTGCTGCAATGGGGAGAGGCGACCTCTCGCGCCTGGGGGAGGCAGTGGGTGTCACATCATCGCCTAGTGTTTCACAGCTCTCGTTGATAGCGTTAATGAGGTTGCCATGGAAGTCACCTGCCACCTTAGTCGTATCTCCTTGGTTACCTGCCATGTAGGCTTCCTTACGTGCAACAAAAGAGAACGATCTTGGTTAGGTTAGTGACTTACGTGAGTTGTAGATCTAAAGAAAACTAAAATTTTCGCTAAGAAATCCTACAGATGGTGCCAAACTGTTTGACCCAAAAATGTAGATCTGGTTTCAACCAATTAGATTTAAATAAAATAGTGTCAATCTTAGCTAATATTAATATCCAAAAGACAAGGCTATCGATTTTATGGCAGATGGTATGTATATTTGATCGAATGGAAATAAATATGAACAATAATAACAGTATTAAATTATCCAAAAAGGGGAAAGATAGCATTAAATAATAATAAGTAGTGTTGAATGTCATTTAAGTAAATAAAAACGTGTGAGTCACACGAAAAGGGGTGAATGTATGGATATTCTTTCTGACATTGATGAATGATTATTGAGCCTTTGAACATTCAGGTTGTTCTTGGATCAAGTGGAAAGGTTAGACACGAATTTTAGTAAAAAAATTATTTTCGTATGCTTGTAGTATGGCAAGATACTCTCTATAAAGTCAATGTAATTTTTTTACGAGTGAATATCTCATGTCCCTTGTCATTGTATCTTTTTCTGCTTAAAGGGAACATATTCTTAAAAATCCTAATAGTACAGGTTCTGAGAATATTTGCTTTTGTGTTGTATCATAAAACTAGATGTTATAACTACGTCCAAGATGCTCGTCCTCATTCTTAATCTGTGATGACTTCTCGATCTTGATCTTCGCTGACTCTTCAACCGCACCCTTCATCGCTTCAGAGATCACCTCGACCTTAGGCGGGTCTTTGTTGAAGTTGTATAGATGACACGTGGCAGTCTGTGACTGCCTTTTTAATGTCAATATGGTTTGGTTATATCAGAAATAATTTTTGATCCATACAATCTTATTGCATGAACGTCCCTAAAGTTTTAATATTCAACCGAGTTATTCAAACAAGTTTAGAGGGACTTGTGTATTTTGCCTTGGAAAAAGAAGTAGGGTCAAAGGCCATAGAGAATTCGTAGGAGGGATTGTCCATCTGAGTCCGGAACCCAATTGTAGTCTTTTTGGACTCAAAATATCGAAATAAGTGAGAAAAAAATTTAGTGACCAAACTATATAAAATGCGGTTTTAAACTGCGCTTTACTTTAATGTCCGTTTGGGACGTTAAGGTAAAGCACGTTTCAAAATCATGTTTTCAAACTACGCTTTATCTATTTTGTGGGCACACCAATAACTCTTCTGCGCTTAACTGACATAACAATAATTCAAATGGGTAAAACGCCCTTTTAGAACGTGTTTTACTTCAAAAATTCGA
>MDKF010521760.1:0-23295 GCA_026770625.1 Nicotiana glauca
AAGGCACCCAGGTCCGCCTGGTTGGGGCTTCCCGGTCGGGCGCCGGTCATGTCCCTCGAGTTTGGGGCGTGACAAGGTCATCACATCCTTCCCAACTTAAAGCAACGCTCATCCTCGAGCGTTCCCAGGGTTGTCCTAGAAGCCAAACAATAGCTGAATAACCTTTTCAAGCATATACCCGGGGGTGATCTCGCGTCACCCTATCTCATATAGGTCCGATAGAACAACATAGCTTAAATACCCAATTCAGTCTAGCCCATAAATCATAGAACTACCTTTTCACTTCTGAAATCATCAATACGATCAAAACCTCACACCTATACTCTGAATAGTCCCGAACCAGCTATAATAACCCATAACTGTAACCTCAGGTACAATCACATGATATACTACATAACCCAAATACTCAAAACGATAATTTCTATCCATAGCAGTTGCCCACAACAACCAAATGCCGAAAGATAATCCCTTTTTAGCTAAAGCCTTATTTTAACACTTCCATATAATACCAAGGATAAATGGGACACGCAGCAAACCATAACCATTTCCCAGATCAACCACTCATGAAGCCACCTCCCTTTTGACTAATACCACAACAGATTTCCGAGCCGACCTCGATATTATCCTTCTAACAAGCTAAAATCAAATCTGTTCGTATTCATTAATGACTCTAACGATCACCTCGAATCCAACACACCACTTTAGTGACATGACACCTCAACACAGGCCTAAGCCACAACTTGCATAATACACGCACCAATAAGAAACGGTCTGAACATACTCAAATCATGAAAACTGACTCAAACGAAAGAGCTGTACCTCAAGCTCATCTTTACCATCATCATACAAGGCTGAGACCCCGTCTCACATCATAGAAATGGAACACCTGAACCTACCCCGAAAGGTCATATCTCCACGTGGCCTCGCTATAATGCGCGATCCGATCCAAACACTGTTACACGTGAAACACCTCAAGTCACTATGCCCAAAATCGACAGCCCCGCACAATTTGATGTCTGAAACCAAAGCAATTCATTACACCCACGGTGGATCAATAACATACGACACGCAACCCGATAGGCCATAACCAATACTCCATTTACCGAGTAATACTTAATTACTCTTCTTGCTCGACTTTCTCTATGAATCCTCAATAGAACCGCACCACATGTGCCCATATCCAACAAATCATAACGCCTTACAACACAGAAAAAGCAGCTCATAAATCTCCGCAGATCACTAACAAGTTCAATAACGATCGAATCAACCTATCCCTCAACAATTCAACTCGGGACTAACCAAGCTAACTCAAGCCAAATACATAGCCACATCGGCCTGCCAACGAACTCAATACCAAGAAGCCTGAAGCTGCTCCTTCCACCACTATAACTCCTACCAGAGCCGTACGATACGGTGCTCGACACCAAATAAATACCGAAATCCACAATCTCGCCCGGCGACATGCCCGGCCACAAGAACGCATCCGAAAAAGTCCCTCAATACCGGAACTGAATCAATGGTAGAAACCTCTGCACTAACATCCGCCACGAAGGCCCAATTAAGAAAAGCAATCCTTCCTAGCCGTCCACTGGTCTTTGGAATACAAACCACTCTGCTAGAACATAATTCGATGCACCTCGCCACGCAACCTGTGGCATTTTCCGACATAGCCCATAGCACAATAGTTTAGAATAACCCAACACTGAGACAACCAGTCTACACCCCAATATCATATCTAAAATCTAATATACCAAGCAAAGAAAGATCCACTCGGGTCTCCAAATCCCAATAGCCGCTAACGTTATCAATACACATGATCCGCAACCACTACACAGTCTGTACCTGAGAACTCCCAGTCTCCAACTCCATATAGCACATGAATCACTGTACCTGATCCCAAATTCCGCAGTATGAATACATATTACACCTCGAGTACCCAAATCATTCCATGAAAGATATTCTAAAATTCCCCTATGCCATCAAACAAACTCAGATATCAGCAGTCGATCTAGCAAGAAAGTGCCACAATACTACCGGAATATCATCAGTCTAAACACATTACCCATTTCCGAGACAAATACTCTCGTCAAATCACTTCTAATTAGCAGTATCATTTCCTTCGTTATCTGAGGCTACTCTTTACTTAAGAGTTTTATGAACTTCTTTTCAGAACTGAACTGTAACTCACCTAGACAACAACTTCCACTGATCCCATTTGGAAGAAAATCATTACACATTCCATGATTCGCTTACCCATAGAAAATATATTCATCTCCAAACCACGGTAAAACCCAACAAGGACTCTTTCCCCCAATTCCATGTGCACAAGCTAAACTGCCAGGACTGAATCCTTCTACCCAAACCAAGCTAAGCAAGTTGCCAAAGCTCGAGAGCATTGCTGCAAAATGCCTGTAAGGCTCATTGCCTCGAACACATACGAAGAATTAATCATACCCTTACCATACCGATTCTGTCCACTAACAAGCTACTTTATTTATCTAGGTTTCCTTCTAATTCATTTTCAACTTGATATTCTCTCTTGCTGTAGCACCACAGTTCCTCAACCCAGGCTCACTACACTAGACCCAAGCACAAGACCACACTGTCTAAGACCCATAAGCCACTGAATACTCTCTCAAATGTTCCTAGAAATACCACATTCCAAAATACTTTACTTGAAGAACTTCCTGCGAATCTAAATTCGTTACCATTACTTTCCAGATACCGATACATAGGATCCCATAATCAACATAAAAATACCACAAGTCTTGAACCTTTTCCAATAAATAACACAGTCTCTACCCACATACATAACCTTAAGACACCTGATTGCTACATGTAGAATCTTGAACACATTAAAACAATTCTCGAGAGTCATTCACTCTTATTTAAATTGAAAATTACCTGACCCAAAGAACAGAGTCACTCGTGCCTTATTGGCACGCTGATAACACAAAATGAGATCCTCGTCCTAATACAAACAAACATTTTCCTGCTCCATGCACCGTCCATTCTTACCAACAACAGCTTAAGACATCCTCTGATATTGCACATCTACGAGGCACCATATAACCTTTGTCAAAAATTTTCTTTTACTCTAGCCATAGCTGGATCACCCGCACGCTCCAACTAAAGCCAACATAGCACATGCCCGCACAATTAGCTAATTGATAGCAAACTCCCCAACTTGGCTCGAAGCCATATTTCAAGACACACTCAACAACTCATAACACTTTTACTCTAATGATGCCACAATACCATAGTGAGATTAAACTCAAATCATTTACAAGTTTGTGGAAACACAGTTCATCTAGTACTGTAATCCCCTGCAAATCTCGCATTTATCCCCACATCAGTTGAGTCCACTCTCTTAAGCGACTCGAATTTTCAAATTTCCACACGTACCCTTCAGTTACACATGAGATCTCCTAACATACACACAAGGGATCGTACCACTTAAGAACACTCCGCAGGAGATAACCCACCTACTTCGCCTCAATTTAACATTTCTGCATACCTTCCACCGTCATACACATTACACAGTCATTTAGTCTTCCTGGGTCTGAACTCATTCCGCCATATGTATTGCACTTTGCTCCCCAACTAGGAGACACAAAAAAAAATATTCTTCACGTGCCCATAATTCGGGCTACACATCAAATCACAATAGGAATGGAATCACTTAACAGTTCATCTATTATCCAACATACTTCTTTGTCATTACCAAGTCATATAAATACATCTTGCAGTACTAACATACTCATCACATGGATATCAAACAACCATTCCGGCTAATAGGGACAATACCGAACATATAAGTTTAAATGACCTGCTCACACAATCAGCACCTCGGTGCTCAAGCCATAGGCAAGGATCCGGCCTCAAGTCCTCCAGACTGGCCCAATATCAAACTCACAGAGATCACATCTCGCCCCTCGATCGGGGGGAATCAAAAACCATTAAGGCGCATATAATACTGAGCGCTTAAGTGCGCACACAGACATATGGGAGGAATTTCAAGAGTTTCTTTTCAAGATGAATCAAGGACGCATGATAAGAATTCAAGAATGTGAAGTTTTCCAAAAGGCTCTGCAGCCTCTCGAGGATAAATATAGACGTCTCCGTACCGATCCGCGAGACTCTACTAAACCTTCTCATGACTCGTGAGACCTAGTAACCTAGGCTCTGATACCAACTTGTCACGACCCAAACCCCACTCCGATCGTAATGGCGCCTCTTGTGAAGACAAGGCCAGCCAGACCATTTCAGAACACCACTTCAAGCGGTTAATCAGTTATATAACAGTTCGAATATAAATTAATGATATTAATTAATGTAATTACAACCCAATGCAGCCCGACCGGGGTGTCACAAGTCACGAGCATCTATAAGAATGAAATCCCCACTTTACAGTCTAGAAATACACCGAGTAATAACAATGAATAACATAAATGGACTGTGGTGCTGCGAACGCTGGCAGTCACCTCGCTAAAAGCTTTACAACTCTGCCTCCACGCGGCCAATACCCGCTACCGGGTGAATAAGTACCTGCAACTACACACGAGGTGCAGGGAGTGAAGTGAGTACTCCAACTCAGTGAGTAATAAAGGTAAATAATAATTGAGAAGCAAGGAATCACGTAAAGCAACCAATATGCTGTATAGAAGCCGGGTACAATTTTCTTAGAAAAATACTGAAATCTGTGATATCTTTAGAAATGCCTTGGCTCATTTCAAATCTCTTTTGAAAATGGTCTTTTCAATAATTACGAAAACGATTTCAAAACAGTTAGTGCTGATAAACATGGAAAATCCGCCCCTCGGGCACAAGTACCACAGTATAGCAGGTAAAAAGGCAATTAAATATGCAAGATGAGCACATAAAAGTCTACCCCTCGGGCATATCTCAAAAATAGTTCCAACTCCTCGGGCTCAATATCAATCGCTCAGAACAGTATCAGCCCTTCAGGCTCAGTATCACATCACATGGGTACCCGCGCTCACTGTGGGTGTGCAGACTCCGGAGGGGCTCCTATAGCCCAAACGCTATCATAATAAGGCCTGAAAGCCTGTATATATCAATATGAGGCCTTGAAAGCCATCTCACAATACACTCGAGGCCTGAAAGCCTCCTCACAATACACTCGAGGTCTGAAAGCCTCCTCACAATACACTCAAGGCCTGAAAGCCTCCTCACAATACACTCGAGGCCTGAAAACCTCCTCACAATACACTCGAGGCCTGAAAGCCTCCTTACAATACACTCGAGGCCTGAAAGCCTCCTCACAATACACTCGAGGCCTGAAAGCCTCCTCATAATACCCTCGAGGCCTGAAAGCCTACTCACAATACACTCGAGGCCTGAAAGCCTCCTCACATCACTCAACATATCCTCACATATGGCCATCGGCCTCAATCAGTCCAAAAATAATCATAAGCCCCTCGGGCATCAGTAAAACAATAATGCTCAGGTCAAACAATGGTTAATATCAGTTAAAAACTCAAGGTTGAGTAAAAATATAGCTGAGTTCATGAAACAGTGTAATTCAAATTGGCCTAATTCAAATAATATTTCAAATAGTGAGAAAAACAGTAATGATAGCTCCCAAGGAGTTCAAACAGTCGGCAATAAGCCCCAAGTATGGCAATAGGCCCAAGTCATAGTGAAAAACAACAAGTCATAGTGAAATACGCGGTAAAATCAACAACCGGGACGGACCAAGTCACAATCTCCAATGGTGCTCTACCCCACGCTCTCTATCCGGCGTGCAAGTCACCTCAATATAGCACTATGGGTGCACTTGTCATGACCCAAACCCCGCTCCGGTCATGATGGCGCCTCTCGTGAAGACAAGGTCAGCCAGACTATTTCAGAACACCATTTAAAGCAGTTAATCAGTTATATAACAGTTCGAATATAAATTAATGATTTTAATTAATGTAATTACAACCCAATACAGCCCGACCGGGGTGTCACAAGTCACGAGCATCTATAAGAATGAAATCCCCACTTTACAGTGAATAACATAAATGGACTGTGGTGCTACAAACGCTGGCAGTCACCTCGCTAAAACCTTTACAACTCTGCCTCCACGCGGCCAATACCCTCTACCGGGTGAATAAGTACCTATAACTACACACGAGGTTCAGGGAGTGAAGTGAGTACTCCAACTCAGTGAGTAATAAAGGTAAATAATAACCGAGCAGCAAGGAATCACGTAAAGCAACCAACATGCTGTATAGAAGCCGGATACAATTTTCTTAGAAAAATACTGAAATCTGTGATATCTTTAGAAATGCCTTGGCTCAGTTCAAATCTCTTTTGAAAATGGTCTTTTCAATAATTGCAAAAACAATTTCAAAACAGTTAATGCTGATAAGCACGGAAAATCCGCCCCTCGGGCACAAGTACCACAGTATAGCAGGTAAAAAGGCAATTAAATATGCAAGATTAGCACATAAAAGTCCGCCCCTCGGGCACATCTCAAAAATAGTACTAGCCCCTCGGGCTCAATATCAATTACTCAAAATAGTATCAGCCCCTCGGGCTCAGTATCACATCACTCAGAACAGTATCAGCCCCTCAGGCTTAGTATCACATCACATGGGTACCCGCACTCACTGTGGGTGTGCAGACTCCGGAGGGGCTCCTACAGCCCAAGTGCTATCATAATAAGGCCTGAAAGCCTGTATATATCAATATGAGGCCTGAAAGCCTTCTTACAATAAACTCGAGGCCTGAAAGCCTCCTCACAATACACTCAAGGCCTGAAAGCCTCCTCAAAATACACTCGAGGCCTGAAAGCCTCCTCGTAATACACTTGAGGCCTGAAAGCCTCCTCACACTACACTCGAGGCCTGAAAGCCTCCTTACAATACACTCGAGGCCTGAAAGTTTCCTCACAATACCCTCGAGGCCTAAAAGCCTCCTCACAATACCCTGAAGGCCTGAAAGCCTACTCATAATACACTCAGGCCTGAAAGCCTCCTCACATCACTCAACATATCCTCACATATGGCCCTCGGCCTCAATCAGTCCAAAAATAATTATAAGCCCCTCGGGCATCAATAAAACAATAATGCTCAGCTCAAACAATAATTCAATATCAGTTAAAAACTCAAGGTTGAGTAAAAATATAGCTGATTTCATGAAACAGTGTAATTCAAATGGACTGAATTCAAATAATATTTCAAATAGTGAGGAAAATAGTGATGATAGCTTACAAGGAGTTCAAACAGTCGGCAATAAGCCCCAAGTATGGCAATAGGCCCAAGTCATAGTGAAATACGTGGTAAAATCAACAACCGAGGCGGACCAAGTCACAATCCCCAACGATGCTCTACCCCACGCTCTTTATATAGCGTGCAAGTCACCTCAATATAGCACTTTGGGTGCAAATCCGGGGTTTCAAACCCTCAGGATATCATTTACAATCATTACTCACCTCGAACCGGTGAAATCTCTAGCTCGCGACGCCTTTGCCCCTCGAATTGACCTCCTCGTGCGTTGAATCTGATCAAAACCACAAGGAATACGTCACAATAGCCTAATGAATTATAACCCAATCTAAAGGACTCGAAAAATATCAAAAATCACGAAGTTGGCAAAACCCGAGTCCTGGGCCCACTTCTTGAAAAATTACGAAATTCACATCACCGAATTCCTCGTCTCGCCACGAGTTCATACATATCAAATTTACCAAAATCAGAGCTCAAATGCCCCCTCAAATCCAAAATTTTTATTTTAAAAGCCAAGCCCCAGTTCTTCCAATTTTACCCAAATTTCCATGGATTTAAAGGTTGATTCTTCAATAAAATGATATTTCTAGGCCACAGGACTCACCTCCAATCAATTCCCGTCAAAACCCTCTTCAATTTCTACCAAAAAGCTCTCAAGGTGCTCAACAATGGAGGAAAATGGGCCAAGCTTCGCGGATGAAATGATATAAAAACCCTTCTGTCCAGGTGCAATTTACCCTACGCGAACGCGGTCAACACCCAACAGAAATTATTGACCAGGAATTAACCCTGCGCAAACACGACTCTCAGCCCGTGAACGCGAAACTTCAGGACCTTCAACTACGCGAACGCGTCCCTGTGGCCGCGATCACGGTGAACAAATACTCATGGCCTTATTTTCCTTATACGCGAACGCGTGATATACACCGCGAACGCAATGCTTCGCCTTCCAGAACTACGCGAACGCGACCCTATGCTACGCAAATGCGAAGACCAAATTTCAGGCCTCTCAAATTTCCTCTACGCGTTTGCGACACCACCCACGCGAACGCGAAAGGCAAATCTCTGCAACACCAACAGCTAAAAACCTGCAACCTTTTGAGTCCAAAAATGGTCCGATTGACCACCCGAAATCTTCCCGAGGCCCCCGAGACCTCAACCAAAAGCACCTACACATCCTAAAATATTATTCAAACTTGTTCCAATCTTCAAAATACATCAAACAATGCTAAAACTATTAAATCACATCAGATTCAAGCCTAAGTTTCTTTAAAACTTCCGAAATACGCATTTGATAAAAAACCTGACCAAAACACCTCCGAATGATCTAAAATTTTGCACACACATCCAAAATCACCTACCGGAACTACTGCATCTCTCGGAATTCCATTCCGACCTCCGGATCAAAATCTCACCTACCAACCGGAATTCGCCAAAATACTAACTTCGCCAATTCAAGCCTAATTCTACACTGGACCTCCAAAACCAATTCTGATCGCACTCCTAAGTCAAAAATCATCCCCCAAAGCTAACCGAATCACCGGAAATCACATCCGAGCCCTATAACTCATAAGTCAATGTCCGGTTGACTTTTCTAACTTAAGCCTTCCTTAAAGAGGCTAAGTGCCTCATTTCTACCAAAAATAATCTGAATCATCTATAACACACCAAATACTGATAATGAAATATGAAGAATCATAAAATAGGGGAAACAAAGGGGTGACTCATGAGACGACGGGTCGGGTCGTCACAAGTTTGCACTAGAGATTTAGGTGAGGGGGTTTATTTGACACGGGGAGAAGGTATTAGGCATTTTCTGAGTTCCATAACTAGTACGGTTGTGTACATTATCAAGTTGGCTTTTAAGAATATTCATACTGAGGTAAGAAACACACAAAAGGAAAATAAATATCAAAAGAAGGTTGAGGTCATCCCGTCCTAATATACAAAATAAAATAAGTCTTACTAGCCTATACTATGCCTCATTGACGATGACACAGACTCCATTTACATTTACTTCGAGGCATGCCCCAGATAATAATAATATATACTCTACGAGGTATTCCCCTGAATATAAACTATTGGGAACAACCTCTTACCTAGGCAAAATAAAAGAAGTGACGTACGATTTGCCTACCCAAGTGTGGTCGGCCTAAACATACTCCTAGCGCCTTAAAAATCCTATCAATAAATAAGATCTAACCCGTATGCAACTCAAAACGTCACATACAAAACAAAAATCCAATTGAAATTGTCAGTGAACCCAATATCATTTTAGCCTAATGTACTTTAATTTTTACCTACAAACCCCAAGACCTATAACTCTTCTTAAGGTTGATGGCACAAATTAATTCACTATAACTCTTAACTATTCTCGTTACTTAACCTGCAGCATCCACTACGCAGGATATTCAAAGGAACAATAAAGAAAAAAAAATTAAACAAAGAGAGTAACATTACTAAATTACCTAAAATAAAGCAAATAAGAAATAAAACAAAACAAGCTAGCAAGGGCTTTCAAGATTCAACATGGAAGATGTACCCAAGCACTGAAACAACTGAGAAGGGTTAGAGCGGACCTCAAGAAGCTTTCAAATGTTAAAGAAGATTTCGGCAACTATAACAGATGGAATTGCACATCTATGAGTAAAATCCGAAATTGTGATCGAACTCGAACAAAACCAACAGACTGCACCTCGAACGGACTTCGACCAAGAAGCAATAGAAACAATCACTGAACTCAATCGGAAAACTCGATATTCGTCAGAAAAGGATCCTAAATGAGCTCTTGGTTGATGGATTTCACTGGTAATTATGGAGTTGGATAGGTATAGCTAAGTTTTTTAAGGATGGTCATAATCGATTGGTTTTTGCACTTGGTATTGTATCGGTGGTGTTGTTGGTGGAAATTAGAGAAGAAGACGCCAGAGGATTTTGTAACTCTATTATTGGACTCTGTTTCTCTTGTTTTGGACTAAAAATCGTCGCCGTCCCCTCTCACTCTGTTGCTTTTCATTTTTTTTCGTCATCCTCGTTCGACGTCCGTGTGTGTGTATCTATGTTTTTTGTATGTGTGTGAATGAAGTCCTTTTCACCCCTGTTCCTTCATCCGTTTCCCCTCTATTGTCTCTGGGTATATGCGATTGTGTGTATGGAGTTGAAGGGTGGATAAGATGGAAATAGGAGTGGTGGCTGTCGGTGGTTGCCGGATTTTTGATGATTTGGTGGCCAGCGACACCGACAGTAAGGTCATTTGTGGCGGTGGCAGTAGAAGGGTGTGAGGGTGGCTGATGATTCTCTTAGGGTTCTAGGTTTTTTTAGGGTTCCTATCTTCTTCTTTTAAAAGGGAAAAGTGATGTAGGGTTTTAAGGGTTAGGGATTTGGGCTTGGCCGAATTTGGGCCAAATCAAGCTAAAAAAATAGTCTTCTCACATAAAAACAAGACAAAATTAGTCCAAAATTTTTCTTCTTATCTTTTTTTGTGAAAAATAAAATATCAATACTATTTTTATTTTATATTTTAATTTTATGAAAGGTAGATAAACTAAATATAACTAGATAAAATATCAATTAGCTAAATTTAAAAAATATTTTTGTAATTTTTGTTTTGTGATAAAATAATATAAAAGAGTCAAAACTAGTTAAAATAGCGATATTAGACATATACTAAATATTTAAACGCTAAAATGTGTTAAATATTGGGGAGGGTGAAAAATTACATATCTATTGTATCAAGTAGTGAAGAAACTGAAGTTGCTTAAAAAGAAATTGAAATCCTTAAAGTCACAATAGTCTCATAATATTGTGACAGAAGCAGAAGATGATAAGAATATACTCAAGCAAATCTAGCTGCAATTGTAAAGGAATCCCTCAAGTGTGAATGTTCAGCAGGAAGAATCTCAGGCTTACCAAAAATTTAAACACTCATCATATTTGGCAAAAATGTACCTACAACAAAGAAGTAAAGCTATGTAGAAAAAAGTGGAAGATGACAACACACGTTACTTCTACTCAATTATAAAGCCCAAAAAATTAAAACGAGCTACAACACAACTTAGGGACACAGGAAGGACTTGGCAGATCCAGGTGCTATAGCAAACTTATTTGTTGACTACTATGAAGATCTGCTAGGGAGGAAGTCTACTTCTAAAGTGCAAGCTTTTAAAAATTATTCAAAAAAATGGACTAACTCTGTCAACTGGAAAACAATTGGAGCCAATAAGACCAGTTGTAGACAAGCAAGTAAAGGATGTTGCATTCCAAATAGATAGTAAGAAGAGTCGGGGACCAGATAGCTTTGGTAGTGAATTCTACAAGGCTTCTTGGCGTATAGTGGGGCAAGATATCACTGAGGCAGTAACTGACTTCTTTCAAAATGGCAAACTCCTCGAGCAGCTAAACTCAACAATTATAGCTCTCATTCCTAAGGCGGAGAATCCAGAATTTGCTAGCCAATCCAGACCAATATCATATTGTAATATACTTTACTAGTAAATTTCAAAAATATTCAGTAGATTATAGGCAAGAGTTAATCATCTAGTAGCAGAAAATCAATCTAGATTTGTACATGGGAGGTCCATGTTGCATAATGTACTGATATGCCATGATATACTAAGGTACTACAATAGGAAAACATCACCTAGGTGCCTTATGAAGATTGATCTAAGGAAGGAATATGATATGGTGAGCCGGAAATTCCTAGAAGAAGCACTAAGAGGCTTTGGGTTTCCAAATAAATTAATTCGGTGGATTATAGTGTGTTTCTAAAATAAATTTTTTTCAGTTAAAATCAATAGAGAAAGTTATGGATATTTTGCAGGGAAGAGAGGGCTCAGGCAGCGTGACCCTATCTTCCCCCAATTGTTTGTGCTTGTAATAGAATGCTTATCAAGGATGTTGAAGACAGCTAGTAGGATACCCGATTTTAAGTTCCACCTAATGTAAAAATCACTGAAACTGACTCATCTCATATTTTCTAATGATATGATGATCATTTGTAAAGGGAATGAGAGCTCAGTTGACAAGATAATGGAGGCACTGCCTCACTTTCAGTAAATAACATAAATATATTTCAACGTCTAATTCTCTTCTATGTATAAATGAAATTTGGGCATCGCAGATGTATGTATGATAGGAATTATCCAAATCGTACGGGGTTGCACGATGAATTTATAAAAGGGGTTGCTAGCTTTATTGGTAAGGCAAAGACACTTGATGATTTTCTTATCGAAGGGATGATTAGGTGCCCCTGTGTGAAATGCAAGTGTTTTAAGTAACTGGGGCCCAATATTGTTACTATTCATCTTTATAATAAGGGATTTATGAAAAAAAATTATGTGTTAATTGTTCATAGGGAAAGTCATGCTAGTGTAGATGATGTTCATTTTTAGAACTCATCTGGTGGTTAAGAAGGTAGTCCTATAGCGGAGCACGTTAAAAACTGTAGATTTAATGAAATGATGAGGATGTTTTTGAGATATTCCCTAGGGCTCAATCCGAACCAAATGATGAGGCTAAGAGCTTCTTCTAACAGTTAGAGGAAGCTAGTTGTCCGTTTTATGAAGGCGCAACGCATTTAAAGTTGTGTGTTGCAGTTAGATTAGTGAGTATTAAATTGGATAATTCTATTTATCAAGCGGGCATGAATTCTATTATTAGCCTTATAAATAAAATTAATCCGACCAAGATTGACTTGCCCAAAGATTTTTACACGGCAAAAAAAATTAATTTTCAAGTTGGGTCTTTCATCGGAGAAGATTGATTGTTGTGAGAAAGGTTGCATGTTATTCTATAAGGATGATGCAACTTTAAAAAATTGAAAATTGTGTAATCAATCGCGTTACAAAGAAGTCACAAATGCTAAACATAAGAAGGTTCCAGTGAAGGCGATGCACTACTTACCTCTTATACCAAAGTTAAAGAGGTTGTATGCATTAATGAGTTCCACTCCTCAGGAGATGGAATTATGAATATTGAAGGTCAGATGGTGTGCTATGTCATCCGCCAGATGGAGAAGCATAGAAGCATTTTGATAGGGTGTTCCTAGACTTTGCTGGTGCACCGAGAAATATTAGGCTGGAATTATGTGCTGATGGATTCACTCCATTTGTAGTGTCTGCTACACCATATTCATGTTGGTCAGTGTTTGTTACGTCATATAATCTGCCGTTTGAATTTTGTATGACAAGTCAATATTTATTTTCAACTTGTATTGTTCCATGTCCACGCAATCCAAAAACATCGATTGATATATACATGGAGCCCCAAATTGATGATTTTAAGTTTTTGTGGAATCAAGGTGTGGAAATATATGATTTATAAACTAAGAAAAACTTTAGACC
This sequence comes from Nicotiana glauca, assembly GCA_026770625.1. Taxonomy (NCBI): domain Eukaryota; kingdom Viridiplantae; phylum Streptophyta; class Magnoliopsida; order Solanales; family Solanaceae; genus Nicotiana; species Nicotiana glauca. Next base: position 13,580 of record MDKF010521760.1, read on the forward strand.
CCGTGTTGCTTTGATGTGGACTAGAAATAATTTTTTTGCTTATACAATCATGTCTGGGTGGTGAATTGTCGGAAAGTTAGCTTGCCCAACTTGTATGAAATACACAAAGGCATTCACTCCAAAACATGGAGGAAAGAACACATGGGTTGACTGTCATTGCCGCTTATTGACAACAGATCATGAGTTTCGGAGAAATACTAGTGCATTTATGAAGAACAAAATTGATTGTGAGGAGCTACCACATGTCTTATCACCTGAAGACATTTGGAACAGAGTTATGAATCTACCTAATGTAAAAGAATATCCATTAACTAATAAGATACTAGGGGTATGGTGTAACACACAACTGGATAAAACAGAGCATTTTTGGGGAGTTACCTTCTTGGAAGTACGATCTTCTTTGGGATAATCTTGATGTTATGTATATCGAGAAGAAATTTTTGGATAACTTATTTAATACTATGATGGATGTAAGCAACAAGACAAAAGATAATATGAAGGACATGATGGATTTGAAAGAATATTGTAGGCGGGCTTAGTTGTACTTGACATACTTGAACAACAAGATTCAGAAGCTAGTTACAAATTCACTTTGGATGAAAGAAAAGAGAATTATGTGGGTTAATAGTTTTGAGGATGCTTGATGGGTATACACCAAACTTATATAAGTGTGAAGACATGAAAGAAGGGAAGTTGACATCTATGAAAATCCACGACTGTCACATTTTCATGAAATCTTTTATGCATATTGCATTCAATGCTTTGCGTGATAAAATATGGAAGCCCATCATAGAGATATAATTATTTTTCAAGTAGTTTTGCTCTAGAACATTGAGTGCGGAGAACCTAACTTACATGGAAAGAAACATTCTCTTAACTTTAAACAGGTTGGTAAAAAAAATTCCACTCTTGGGTTTTTCGATGTTATGGAACATCTTCTAATTCACCTTGTGCAAGAGGCACGACTAGGAGGGCCAGTTCAATGTAGATAGATGTATCCCTTCGATAGGTAATTATTTTTAATCAATTATCCTTACGTATTTTAGTTAAACATTTTCTCATCTTAAAAGCATGTTATGCATGATGATTAGCAAATGTAAGCGGAACGTGAAAAATAGACCAAGAATTGAGGGATCGAGATGTGAGGCATATATGGCTAGAGAAACTTTTCATTAGTTCATATTATTTTGAACATAATGTGAGATGTTTAAGATATAGACCTGATCGGCATGATGATAGTGGAAATACCGATCCATTAGCACCATTCATGGTATGCTATATTTAAGATATAAACCTGATCGACATGATGATGGTGGAAATACCGATCATACGGTTGGTGGCAAAATTTCTTTAGGGAAAAATGTATTAGTAGCTTATATACCGTGGGAGGGTTACAATTCTGAAGATGCAGTACTAGCACCACCCTTTTTAGTCCAACACGATTTTTTACTGAGATGGAGCTAAAGTCAGCTACAACAGATGTTCTACTAAATTATTCTAAGGTCCAACCTTATTATACGTAAGTGTATATTTATGTTACCAACATATATTCATACTCAATTATCAATCATTTTAACTAATGAAAGTTTACATCTATCAGACAGTTGGTTTGTGCGTACATATATGAGCATGTTTATCGTAAGGTTTTTAGCGACCGGACTGCTTGTTTTACTTTCCGAATCCCTGTTCTCCTAATTAAGATTCCCCGTATGTACTTTTACTACTTTATAAATTGCGGGGATGGTTGGTTTAAGTTTAGAAGGATTCGGGTTGAAATCAGAACACTTAGTTCCTTAATAGTAGCATAAGGTGGCCAAGTTTGACTTGAGCCAACATTTTGAGTAAACGACCTTAGAACTGGGATTTGAAGGTTTCAATAGGGTCATAAGATAATTTTGGACTTATTAGAGTGTTCAAATATTGATTCGGAGGTCCGTAGGCCATTTCGGCTTGAATTGGCGAAAGTTAGAAAGTTGAAGGTTTGGAAGGTTGAGAAGTTTTACCGGGAGTTGACTTTATTGATATCGGGGTCACATTTTGATTCCAAAAGTTGTAATAGATCTGTTATACCATTTATGACTTGTACGCTAAATTTGGCGTCATTTAAAGTTGATTTGATTGGAATCAGACGCGCGGATGTGTTTATGGAAGTTCTTGAGTTTTATGATTGAATTTATGCGTTTTGGCATTCAGTTCATGATTCTACAGGTTATTTTTATGTTTTTATCACACGAGCGAGTTTGTGTTATGTTTTTGACTGGTTTGTATGATTGGATAGGGTCTCGGGGGCGTTTCGGATGTGTTTGGGTTGTGTCGCGCTCTTATTTAATATTTCTATGTTATTTTCTTGGGCATAAAGGATACTATATTGAGAGAACGATCTTTCATTTGTGATTCTATTTAACCATTAGATCTGTGTTTTAATTACAGAGTCATAGGAACAAGAATCATCAAATTCTGATATCGTATCGGAAAGTTATGCCCATTTTCGTGTAGTGCTCAGGTATCGCAATTGCAAACATTTGTTCACAATTGTGAAGATTGTAGATTTTTTCCTTGATTTGCAATTGCAAATATTTGTCCGCAAATTTGAAGCCTGCGGATTTTTGCGCAATTACAAAGTTTGTAGACTTCGCCTTGGTTCGCAATTGCAAACACTTGTCGTCAATTTTAAAGGTTCGCAAATACGAACCCTGTGTCAGAAACGCGACATCTACACCTAGTAAAAGTGATGGCAGACGGCATTTTTGAGAATTTCTCTCATTTTTGGAACCTTAGGCTCGGTGGGGGAATATTTTGAAGAAGGATATTCATCTATAATCTTTCGGTAAGTGATTTTGTTCAATCTCCAACTATTTTATATGATTATACATGGGATTTAACATCAAAATTAGGAGAATCAAATTGAACTTTTAAGAAAGTTTAGCTTTGTTTTGAGAAATGAGAATTTGAGTGTTGAGAGTCAATTTGAACTCAAACTTTTAAACAAAATACATATATGGATTTGTGAGGTTATGGGTAACATTTATTTACAAATATTTTCGGAATTCAGGCACAGGGGCTTGGGGGAAATTTTTTAGAATTTTTCAATTTGGGTTGGGTAAGTACTCTAACAACTAAATTATGAACATTTGAGTATATATTGATTAAATTATGTAATATTTGACTAGTTTCGGATTGTTCAGCATAGATTTGAGGCTTTTAGAGTGATTAGTAGACCGGAAGTGAGCTTGTCAACGAGGTTTGTCTTTTGCCTAACCTTGTAAGAGGGAACTCATCCCCTTAGGCGTATCTTGTTGTGTATTACCTGTATGGGGAGCTATGTATATACTGGTTGACAAGAGTCTGTGCGTAGCAATATTCCATGAAGTGTTCGGATCCACATCACGACTTTAATTGTACTACTGTGTTTATTATGCATATTAATTGTCTTGAATGGAGCTGAGACTAGGGATTTAAAGTTGCAATTATCAATTTAGCCTTCTTATTTTGAAAAAATGGAGGAATACTTAATAACTATGAAAAATCCATGTCCTCTCACGTCGCAAATACTTTCGCGAGCGAGGTAAACTTCTCCACTTTAATGGGATCAGGTTGTTCGCCTTGGCAGTATAGTAACACCACTCCTATAGGATCAGGTCGTTCGCCTCGGCAGTATGATAACACCACTCTTATGAGATCGGACCGCTCATCTCAGCAGTATGATGTCAATACTACTCTTATGCGATCGGGCATTTCGCCTTGGCAGTACTGAGTACCACTATTCTTATGGGATCGGGTCGTTCGCCTTGGCAACTTCGTGATAAATAATTGAAACGGGTTCCAGTTTGGATATAATTGAGTTAGGGTCTTCACGGCCTGTTATGAGATATAGGTGATGTGTTACGAATTCCTGTTGTATTTATTGTAGTTGTTTTTATTTGTCTCATCGTTACTTGCTGTATGTTCACCATGTGTACTTTATGAACTTTCATTATTATTATTGACCTCTTGTAAGTATCAAGTCGACCCCTCGTCACTACTTCTTCAAAGTTAGACTAATACTTACTAGGTATGCATTGTTCTCCGTACTCACCCTACATTTCTACATTGATGTGCAGGTACTGAGACAGGATCCACCAGTGGTCACGCAGGCTCATAGCCGGTCATGTCGGAGTCATAGGGGTGAGCTGCTTGCCTTGTTACGATCTGCAACACCGGAGTCTCCTTCCATCTTATTTACTATTCATGTCTATTACTTTCAGATAGTAGTTTTAGTAGTTTTTGTATATTCCTTAGATTGCTCATGTACTTATGACGCTGGATTTATGGGATTCGTAGCACTTATGTACTATTGTACTTGTCATTCTGATCACCGCAAACTATGTACTTATTACATTGATATTTTGTTTAAAAAGGCTACAGTTGTATGAAATTCAATGTAGTTAAAAATATGTTAAAAATGGATAAATACATAGAAGCTATGCTTATGAGCTTTCCTAACGGCGGCGTTGTCACGACCTAAAATCTAAATAGTCATGATGGCATCTAACCCAACCCGCTAGGTAAGCCAATTAACAACTAACCAATTTAATGAGATTTATTAAGAGGAGAAATAATAATACATCGACTTTTATACAAAGAATTTCCCAAGGAATGGTAGTACAAATCATGAGCTTCTAAGATACAGAATTTACAAAGCCGGTATGAAATAAAAATACATCATCTGTTGAAATATACATGAACAGATCAAAATCCTAATGCTACCAAGATCAAGAGGCATCTATGATCGGAATGCAGGTACGTCTTCAAGTCCAGCTCCCGCCATACACAACAACATCAACATCTAACATTTGTATGCAAGGTATAGTACGGAAGTGTAGTATGAGTAAAACCGACACCATATACTCAATAAGTAACAAACTTAACCTTAGGTTGAAAGTAGCGAGGAGTTAGGAAAATGGCCAGAGTCAAAAATTAATAGCCAACAACAATTCATAACAATATAATAAAAGTGATAAAAAGAAATAACTTAGAGATATAATGCTCAGCTCGTTCACAATTCCGAAAAATAGGCATACTTTTCAAGTATAATAGAGAAAACCCAAATCTTTTACTGAAATCACCAAAATGTGAGTAAATCTAAAAAACTATGATTTTTCCCAAAAGCTTTTAGTAACAGGTAAGAAATTTTATTATCAAATGGAATGAGGAAAATATATCTCTATGGCTAAATGTCAATGTGTATGTGAAGTCATGAATAATACAATACCGTATAGCATGAGAAAAATGCATCTCTATGCATATATGTCAAGTGTGCATGTCGAATGCAATGCAACTCAGTGATAAAGCCATATGCATACTATCAGAGTATCAATTCACTCATTCCTCCTAGTCACTTGGTCCTCCCAATCACTTAGCACTCGATCTCGGTACTCGCACTCACGCTCGCATTCAGTAGCAACATGTACTTACTGTGGATGTACATACTCCGGAGGGGCAATTCCAGCCCAAGCTCTATAATAAGCCAATCATGGCATAAGTCAAATAAACATATTGCGCGCGTGCAGCCTGATCCCATAAATATCCTCACAATCATGCCCTCACCTTACTCAGTCATCAATCTCTCCAGTCTCTAGGGCTCGGAATGTCATGAAAATCAAACAAAAAATAATGATTTGATGTATCAATAAATGGTAACATATAGTGACATATGATATGCAAATAAATGCGTATGACTGAGCATGTAATTGCAATGTAAGAAAATAACTCAACAGTAGAAATGACCTCAGTGGGTCCCAATAGGATAAGCATGTAGCCTAGACATGGTTTCTAATATGGATCACATCTCAATTGCTCTAGTACGTAGAGATTTTATGGTTGTAGATAAGATCGGATAACTACACAATACTACAAAAGTAACCGAGTCATAATTCACACGGTGCACGCCCATATACCCTTCACTTAGCATGTACGTCAACTTAACCCCAAACACATAACACGTATATTCAGGGTTCATATCCCCAGCACCAAGTTTAAATGTGTTACTTACCTCAAACAAGCCAAATCCAATACCGAGCCAGCCAAGCGATGCTCCAAAAATTCCATCCCACGCGTACTGACCTCCTAATGGTTAAAAACTAGCCAAAAGTACCTCTAGAACATCAAATAATGCCAAATGAAACAAATCCAATCGATAAAGGAGGAATCTTTAATCAAAAGCCCAAAGTCCACCAAAAAGTCAAACCCGAGCTCGCACCTCGAAACCCAATAAAACTCACAAAATCTTACAACCCATTCAATTACGAGTCCAACCATACTAGTTTCACTCAAATCTGACTCCGAATCGATGTCCAAAACTCAAAATTTACTCTATGAAATTTTAGACAAAACCCCATAAATTTCACTTTCAAATCATCAATCAAACGCAAAAAACAAAGATGGATTTATGAAATATAATCAAAATAAAATAGAGAACACTTACTCCAATCCATATGGTGAAAATTGCCTCCAAAATCACCTGAATCCGAGCTCCCGAACTCTAAATATGCCAAATGAACAAACTCTTAATATTATATATATATTTCTGCCAGCTAGTCTACCTCGTTTCTCGTGTCAAACGATCCAAAACTTGCTTGTAATGCCTCCATTGAATTCCTTGTGAAAATTTAGTCAAGTTAGACTTTTGAATAACTCCATTGGACCTTATAATGAAGGGTATATGTTGGTTTAAATATTTGGAAATAGTTCAGATTTTTAGATACAAATTCAGTGGAAATTTCATAATTAATCTGAAAAAAATCTAGCAACCCAACTCTTAGTAAAATGACCATAAATTCCTCATACGATGTCAGAACTTGATGATTCCAGTTGCTTGGTTCCAAAATTACGATATGGATCTAATAATTCAATCAAAATAGAAATTGGAGCTCATTTGCTTAATCTGGTACCACTTATTCTTGAAGAAATGACGTCGAAACATAAAAAAAACGAGCGCAACACAACCCAAACCTATCCGAAACTCACCCGAACCTCTCGGGACCCCATACAAACATACCAACAAGTCCCATAATATAACACGAACTTATTCGAGGCCTCAAATCATGCATAACAACATTGAAGTAATGAATCATACCTCAAATCAAATGCAATAAACTTGAATCTTTCAACTTCCAAAACTCGTGTCGAAACATATCAAATCCACCTGGAATGAGCCCAAATTTTGCTCACGAGTCTCAAATGACATAATGAAGCTATTCCAATTCTTGGAATCACAATCTGAATCCAATATCTTTGAAGTGAACTCTCGGTCAAACTTATGAATTTTCCAAACCTTCAAATTTCCAACTGTCTCCAATTTGTGCCGAAACCTTCTAGAAGCGTCCAAATACAACTTCGGGCATCATCTCATGTCCAAAATCACCATCCGGACCTAACGGAACCATCAAAACTCCAATCTAAGGTCCAATACTAAAAAGTCAAACTTGGTCAACTTTTCCAACTTAAAGCTTCAATTGTGAAATTAGATCTTCCATATCGATTCCGAATAACCTAAAAATTAAAATCAGCAATTCACACAAGTCATAATACATCATACAGAGCTACTCATGCCCTTAAACTACCAATAGAAGTGCAAATATTCAAAATGACCGGTCAGGTCGTTACATCCTCCCCTACTTAAACATACGATTCTTCCTCGAATGTGCCAAGAATCGTTCCAAATTCATCGAAGTTCCATGTAACCTTACCATGAACATACCCGGGGGTGATCCCACGTCACCTTAATCCATATAAGCCTAACGACACAACCTAACTGAAGATTCTAATTCAACCTTAGCCCATAAACCTTAAAATCCAATTTCCAACATCCAGAATTTTCTATAAGACCCAAATCTCACATCTACACACTGTATAAGTTTGAACAAGCTGCATCAAGCCATGACCATAACCTAAGACACAATCACATGATATACCACATAACTCAAGTAGTCATAGTAATAACTTCTCACTGCAATAGGTGATCGATAACCAACTCAACACTAGTAACAAACCTCATATCAATGATAATCTTGTTCTAAATTTTTGCACACTGCCAATGATGAAAGAAACATGCATAAATTCTTAACCACTCATCTGCTCATAAATTCTTAACCACTCATCTGCTCAACAAGTCATGGAGCTCTCTCTCATCCAGCAGGAACCAAAGCCACTTCCTAATCCGACTTCAGATGTTTTTCTCCAAAACATACCGTAATCAAATTTGATAGAACCAATTCTAGGTCTGATAACTTAATCTTATCAAATACAAGATAGTCTACTGACATGCCACACAAATACTACACAGAGCCACAAACCATGCAATCCATGCACCAATATGTAATAATTCAAATGCACTCATGCAAAATGAAAAAAATGACTCAAATGAGAGAACTTCTACAAACTCAACAAGTATCACCACAACCGTAATGCTATGAACCCATTATACATGGTAGAACCAAGACACACGAATCTAACACAAAGGATCATATCTCAACATAACTCTGCTACAATACGTGACCCCATCCAACACCTGTCCTATGAAATACCTCAAGCCACAATGCTCAAAACCATCAACCTCGGGCAATTTGACATCTAGTACACAAAGAGCATGGCCATATTCATGAAGAAGCAAACAATACAATATACCACAACCGTAAGAGGCCATAACAAATGCATAATCAACCATTCCATGCCGCAATAACCATCTCGCTCGAATTTCTCTATAAGGTCCAAATAGAATCGCACAATGTGTGCATATGACCGACAAATCACAACCCCTTATAGCATAGATGAGTAACATATAGATCATATTAGAACAACAATAAGCTCAACTCTAACCAAATGACACATCCCTTAACAATAGCAGTATGTAGTCAATCAATCCGACTCGGTGTAGGAACACATCCTCATTAGGCCTACCAATGGACCCCAAATCAATTCTTGTCACACACAACTATATAAATAACCCCTCCTCTAAATCCACAATAACCTAACCATAACACATAATATCATCTATCTAGCTTTGGCCACATTTTTACAGTCCTTAACCACGAAACAACCTGCTTGTGAGAACTCCCAATCTCCAAATCCATAGAACACACGAATCACCATATCTGATCCCAATTCTACCACTTGAATGTCTAACACAGCTCTCATACACGATAATCCCATGAGGAATACTTCTATAATTCTTTTATGCCACATAGAAAAAAGAATCAGAATACTAGCAGTTGATCACCCAAGCAAGTACCACAATACCAATGAAGCGTCTGTAAGTAAAAGAACAGTGCGCCTTGACAATGTACACTCTACTCAGGTAATATCAATTAGTGCCAACATCTGAAACCGTTTATGCTACATAAACTCATGATCTTCCTTTTGGAACTGAATCGTATACTTGCACATGCATATCCCAATCTCAAACCATATCTCATCTATCATGCCATCATATGAAAAGTACGAGAATCTCATAATCCACTCCGAGTTGCTAGCAAAATGCATACTCAACCAGTGAGGGACCTTCCATTTGATCTCATCTAGGAGAAAATTACAATACGCAACATGCTCCCCATGCTAGTAGGAAGTGTCACACCTCTTTTTTACGGCGCTTTACATACTCCGGCGAAAAGGGATATATATATATATAAGCGTAAAAAGAGTTTTTCCAAATAAAGGACGGTCGGAACGGGATTAGTTAT
>MDKF010583678.1:0-11635 GCA_026770625.1 Nicotiana glauca
TTCGACACTCAACTTATCACTTTATTACTTGTACGACCACGTATACTTGCGTGTGCGTTTGGGACCAACAAATACAAAACTCTATCTAGCTGTAATTCCCTGTTTCACGCCTAGAAATGCTACTATATTCATGAATACAATAGCTTAAATATATCGAATATACTGTAAAAACTCTGAATATATAGCTATGGAAAGTAATATAGTAAATGACAGCTACAACTAGCTAATAACCACTAAAACATAGTAGTTTCTGAAAGTTCTCTTTATTTTTTTGGAATTAAAAGGAAAGAAAACAATTATGTTTTACTCCCTCCCTTCACTTTTTCTTGTCCAATATTTTAAATATAGATTTTTACTTTCAATTGTCACTTTTTAGCATATCAAGAGAAAACAATCTCTTTTTTCCATAATATTAATTACTCATTTCAAATCATTTTTCTCAAATCCATTAAAAATATGCATAAATTAATATGGGTATCATAGTAAATTATGCAGTTTATTTATTATTTTTTAAAGGGTGACTCAAAATTCATGATGGACAAGTAAAAATAAACGAAGGGAGTAGATAATAAGGGAAAGAAAACAAAAATAGAAGAAAAGAGATACCTTAAAACGAAGGTTGCGTGGTCCATTATAGGAAAATGATAAACACAGTCGAGCAAAGATAATGCTATGTTTCTGCGCGGGACAAGCTAAGATCATTAAGGGGCGGAGAATAGACAAATGTGTACAAATTTTGAACGTCTAAAAACATATTAAAATGAAGAGAAACAACGATTGGTAAGAGACAGATAAATGATCTTTATACAGTGAGTGAAAAATGAGATAAGCCAAGATCGTCTTCAAGACCAGAAGTACGCTTGAGCTTATTTTCCTTGCGCTTTTGTAAATAGTCATTGTACAAAAATCCTTTATATTTGGGTTTCTCTGCTATCTGTTTAGTGAAATTGGGAAGTGGTTCAACCCATTTTTCTCCTGATACATTATAGAAGAATGAAAATGAATTTCTTGATATTCCATTGGGTCTCACCACCCTATGATTTGGACTCTTGTATTTGTTATTTGTCAACACCTTCAACAAAAACAAATAATTATTGTTAAAAAAAAAAGCTCATAAGCAAAACTACTTAACTCTTATATACGCTGACAGTGTAAATAATTTTTTCGTTTTTAACCTGAAGAATTATACCAATGTTGACAACAAGGGCACCTTCTTTTGGAGTTACAGGGATCCATTTACCATCCTTTTGAACTTCAAGCCCTCCAACTTCATCCTGTAACACAAATGTTACGCATCCAACATCTCTATGTGAACTTATTCCAATTTTTTCCTTCACTGTTGCTGGTAAATAATAAAGAGCTGTCAACACATCTGAATTTCTCTCATTGTTAAATTCTTGGAGAGTCCTTGGAGGCAGACCTAAAGTCTCACTCAGTATGCTCTCTAAAATTGCTCCAATCTTCACAAATTGATCGAATAAATCTTCCATTACTGCTCTGAAACATTATTGAAGAAACAGGAATTAATGAATTATCTCAATAGCTACAGTATTTTCACCATTGCTTTTTATCCTTATATTACTCAAATCTGTTTTGAAAACGCTTTTCTTAAGTCGAACAACTTCTCTATGTTACACTAGGTATGAGTAATGCTTGCATACACTCCACCAAAGACTCTACTTGTGGGATTACACCTGGTATGTTGTTATTATTGGCTATTCGTCCAACTTGAGAGTCAAGCTTCATTTTGTATATTTTGAGTGTTCATCTTTTTATGCCCTAAAGGGTGATAGGAATAGATTAGTATACTAGTATATATTAGATTAATAGAGGCCGAATGCAATCATTCACCCAAATAAAATGGTTAAAATGTGAATTAAATATAGCCCTTAATCATTTCTGCCTCCTATATATATATATTCCATTTCTGGACAGCTGTGTCATATATAAATAAAAATATACGCTGCAACTTTATTTTGTTTCGAACTCAAGTCTGTATCATATGCCATAGTTTAAACATTTTATACTTTTGTAGTAATCTGAAAAGATCCAATAGCGTGCTAACTTTTGTCATACAAAACGAATATATTAGTTTAAGGGTTTCCCCAAATCATTGAGCACAAGAATCATTAGATAGCAGAGAATGTGAAAACTTGGACACCTCTGTTGGAAATTTTTGATAGGTTTAGGCGCCAGTTTAGTCATTAAACTGCTTAAAGTTTTGAAAAAAGATAAAAATAACAGTGTTGCTAATATGAGTTTAAGTTCTATGTATTGACACCTATAAGATAATTATACGTAAACCCACTCTAGGAAAAATAATATTGTATAGCGGCTCTCAAATTAATAGACGAAAAAAAAAATATATATATATATTCTATATGTTATATACACACTAATTTTATATACTTTATCGGCTGTTGAATGAAATAGTTTCCGGCGTGGGCTAAAAGTGAAAAAAGCCCCGATAAATATTACTACTACTTTGTAACCTGGAAAAAACGGTTACTACACTATAATATTTTTGTACGCGTACTACTTAAATCCTTCTAATATTGACACACTATTACTTACCGGAGTTGTGGATGATTAGGAGGGAAAACATTGAAGTTGGATCCAGGCTGAAGCATAACCAAGAACTCTGCAAACTCGTAAGATGGATTTGGTTTTGTATTATAGCCAGCAGGAAAAAGTGAGCCAGGCAATGGAGAACACTTCATTTTCTCTTCAACTGAAGACACAAAGAAAGTTTTTGCTAGTTTCAGGGCACGGCTCATTAAGTCCAAAGGCACCCCATGATTAACAATTTGGAAGAAACCATATCGAGAACACGCTTCGTCTATCACTTCTCTAACCTTTCTCTTGCCATCTTCATCTCCTTGTCTGAAGAAAGGAGAGAGATCAACTATTGGTATCATTGAATTAGCCATGTGCACGTGCAAAACTCAAGATGTTGCAAGCTGCAACTATTTGTTTTGAAAAATGTATACAAGTACTAGAAGAAGCTTATTTCAAGATTACACTATAACTATATGAAATAAAACAATAAACTGGTTTTAAGTGCACGTCTATATATGTGCGTTGTAAATTTTTTTATTTTGTGCCTCACACAACTGGCATTAGTTGTGTGACATCTCTTTTTTGTCTCACAATTGTGTGGGTCCCAGAACTGGTTTTAAGTGCACGTCTAAAAAGAGGCCTCACACAACTAATGTAAGTTGTGTGAGACACAAAATAAAATAACTATGTGGGTTGTTGGTTGATGATTAGCTTGGCGCTCTGATGACATATTTTAAAAAAATGGGATAAGTGTGGTTATTGATTAATTAAAACAAGTAATTTTTAATCCCTTTGCGCAACAATAGAGAGGGACATAATTAACCATCTCACATGGAGCCTTCAATTTGGCAACTTCACGTGATTTCACCACATATATAACTATTATAATTTGCGACGTTAGATCTCATCTAGTACTCTTCCTCATTTGTTTCATAAATTTTTTAGCATTTTAAAGATTTGGTCATAAAAAAATATCGATACTCTAGATTCCATCTGGCTTTAATTGAGGGAGAAAGACATGCATTGGTATCCAAAAATAAAGAAAACTATTTGAAGCAGTGTTTGACGTTATTTGAAAAAAAATAATAAACATGATTGCAATTTGAGTATTATAATTATGCTGTAGTAACAACAAAACGTGGGGCAAGACACATAGCTATAAATTGAGTCTTTTAATTTAACAGTGCGGCTTACCATGTTTTTTGTATTTAAATAAGGACAGATTAAAGGATCTCAAAATGGCTAGAAGGGAAATTATAGGGACGAAAGAATTGATATAGCTGCAGCGAGACGAGTAAACCAACGAAAGGGATAGCATACTTCTGATTATTGTACCAACGTCATAAAAATATTTTTTGAAACAGGAAAATAACTTAACTATGTCTATATCAACAAAAAAAATTTGAAAGGCTGAAAATGCTAAATCTGTTACATATATCAGCGTAGTTCCAACTTCCATTATGATAGTGTACTATCTATTGAAGAAGAGGTTCAGAAAACAAGTGAAATCCAATAGCTGACCGAAGAACTGAGACTCAAATGAAGTATCTGGATAGTTGAGGTGAAGTCATACATATTATTTCTGTATATGTTTTTTTCCATATTGATTTGATCACATACTTCTCTAATTAGAAATTGAGTAGTGAGTTAAATGGATGAGATCTTCAGGTATTCTTGGTGGATGAGTCCATTTTCTTGCTCTTAGCTGCACATACTCTCTGTAGAAAAATCCTGTGTACTTGGGTGACTCCAATTTCCTTTGTGAACTGTGGTAATGGCTCAATCCACTTGTCTCCGTGCAAGTTATAGAAGAATGCATACGAGTAACGGCTTTTCCCCCTCGTTCTCACCACTCTATGAGTTGCACTCTTGAATTTTTGGTTGCTCAGCACCTTTTTCCATACATATCAAAAAAAATAAAATATTAATGTCAAACAACTAATTCTTTTAGTTTTGTGACAGTGGTAATTATATTAACTTTGAAACCAGCTGAGTTTACCTGAATCACATCACCTATATTAACGACTAGTTTGTGTCTGGAAGGTGCTATAGGGATCCACTGCCCATCTTTTTTCACTTGAAGGCCTCCGACTTCATCCTGGTAGACAAAAGTAATGCAGTTTTCATCTTCATGTGCAGATTTTCCATTGTCTTCAGCTTCTGTTGCTGGAAAATAGTGGAGACCAATCAAGAAGTCCCACGACCGATCGTTGTTGAATTTTGCGAGGGTGTTAGGAGGAAGGCCCAAACATTCACTTATGATGCTCTCCAACAGAACTCCTAATTTGGTGAAGTGGGAAATCATCTCCTCCAGAACTTGTCTAAAGAATATTTTGCAACGAAGTAAGACTACTACAACAATAACAAATTACACCTCAATCCTAACTAAGTTCTGAATTGTGATCGACCATATGAATCCCCGCTTTTTATGGTAGCTTCATTTAAGTTCATTTTAGTCCAATACTAAAAAGAAAATTTGGATTCAAAAAGTAATTCAAAATATGTTCCGGATCCGGAAAAGATCTGAAACTAATCTGAATACACGACTTTTCTCCTAAATTATTTTCCAGAACTAACCGAAACCAATTTGGAAGTGTATAAGTAGGACTAATCAGGAAGAGAATATAAAGACGTACTTGTATTAGTGAAATATAGACTCGCCATGTGGGTTTATTAAATGGCGTGTTAGCAAAGTTTGAAGAAAGTGAAGAATGACATGTAAAGATGATATATGAAACGCATCCGGGACCGAACATACTCGTACCGTGCCTGTTAGCCTCGGAATTGATCATCATGAAATAGCCTGGATCAGGTACGGGAGAATATCTCATAATTACAAATGACGAGGGAATCAATTAATCCCGGATTATAGGCACGAGATTGACTCAACAGGCACACGTGATTGAATCAACAGGCACGAGATTGACTCATAAGTTACAGAATTAACTCATCAGTTATGGAATTAACTCGTTAATTACAGAATTAACTCATCAGTTACGAAATTCCAGCATTTATACAGTTGTTACAAGTCTTCCAAAAGTAATGGATGAATTGAGTAAATGCTCGTAATAGACCCACAATTCAAGGAGAATGGTTACTTAGATTTAGCCCTATAAATAGACATATTTTTAACACCATCAGGGGAATCTAATTTTCTTCTCTACAATTATATACATTGTAATTTATAGCATATTGCTCTCAAGTTAGCCATAGTTCGGCCCTTCAAGCTCAGTTCGGCTCATTATCCTATCAAGGATCATTCAATGAGAATTCTTTCTTCTCTGTTTTATTTTTATTATATCATCTGTCATTGAATTTATTTTCCACTTCTCTATCACATTGTATTAACGAAATTTTATATCTTTCGGATTGAATTGGTTGCTTGTGGCCCGTCATATAAAATTATTGCTTTGACCTTGAAAACTATATTCTGGGTTAAACAGTTTGGTTTTGTTACCGGGAACTCAAGCAAATTTGCTATTCATCCAAAGATAGTAATAATTTTTGTTAATATTCACTTGTTTTCAGTTTAAACCTTCATCATGGCCGAAATTTACCAATCAACACAGTTGAGGACAACCAAGTTGGAGATGGCTTTACCATGCAAATAAAAAGGGAAGAATAGCCATGATAATGATATGTAAGAAACAAGCAGAGAAAAATAGAGAATGTACATTGATATATTGGTACTGCAACTATTAGTACCAAAACTGATTATAACGGATCTATACGAAATAATTTCGGAACAGGAGGTTCAAATACACAAGGTAATTTTAATTTGCAAAATTTAGTTCTAACCTTACAGAAACAAATCAAGGAACAGAGCGAGCGGATAGAACACCTTCGGGAATTCCTATCTATCCTGCGAGAATGATATGCATAACCGTTGCAGCATCGGAATTTAAACAGAAGAAGACACTCGAATCGACATTAATAAGATGTCCAAAAACAGGTTCGAAAACCAAACCGAGGTGATTCCGGATCAAATTGAAGGAGTTAGAAGAATAACGTCGGACCTTTCCGAAACTAAGGAGTAAAATTAACATTCGATATAATACAAAGCTCCAAATAGAGGAAGACATATTCATTCAAATAAAAGTCAAAAACAGGTCCGGAGATCAAACAGATGAGATTCGTGGGTGATCCGAATCTAAACGCAAAAATCTAAAAAATAGGTTCGAGCAAAGAGATACGAGATTTTTTTCACGGGCTGAAAAAGATTCGGATATACCCGAACAGGTAAGGAATTACCTTGCTAAATTATAAAATTTCATAGGAGAAGAATGAAAATTAGGAGGAACATGGGTTAAACACCCACGAAATTGCTTACAAAGATACCACACCTAACACTACAAAAAAACAGCATTTAACAACAGACGAAATTCATCGCTAAAGAGCCTTTTTCCATCTCTAAGCAGGATTGGCGACGGATTAGCGACATATTATCATTTGTTGCTGATCTTCTCGTTGCTAAGCTCTTCACGACGAAAAAAAGGAATCCGTCACAATATTAGCGACATTCCAGAGATGAACACTATCAGTTACTATAGTTTGCGACAGAATTTTCATTGCTGTATTAGAAAATTATCGCTAAATTCACAATGCATTTCGTCGTTAGTATACTTTTTGTGATAGAAAGTCGGTTGCGAATCTGCTGCCAATATTTTGAGACTCATTTCAGCTTTGCATTTGGCGACCAAAATCGTCTATTGCAATCTGTCGCAATGTTATATTTATATATTTATTTTTGTTACAAAAAATATTCGTCGCAATATTTTTTCCTTTTAGATCCTTTTTATTTAGCATTTTAAATTTTCTCCGCTCATGCACTTTGTATGTAAATTATTAGATATCCTTTATAATAACTAAATTCATATAAATTAACATACTTCAAAGTCTAAAATGCATATAGCTAATACAATTAAGTTTGAATTACCCCTAACGCCAACAATAAAGTTCAAATCAATAAGGTGCGAATTATCCCTAACACCAATAATAAAGTTCAAACCAAAAATGTGCGAATTATCCGTAACACCAACAATAAAGTTCAAAACAAAAAACTTCCAAATACGAGGCTTAGGGGTTTAGGTCATCATCTGAAACCGATGGATTAACCCTATGAATAGTAGCAGTAATAGGAGCATGAACTGTTGGTACCACATCTAATGGATGGTAAGTAGAAGTCAGGGAGGGTGACAAAATCATTTCACGCACCCGCTCAGTCAATACTTGAAGTATATGATCAGTTAGCACATTAATTATGTTCTCTGTTAGTACAGGAATCAAACGCATCATTAACTCATCCAGGTTCGATGTTGATTGAGCACTCAAAGGTGGTATTGATGATGAAGCATCTGATCCAGAAGAGTCACGAATATTCGGTTCATAGTAGCATTTTGCTTGAGATCCAAGACCATATACTCTTCTCTTCTTTTCTCCTCCCGCAGCTTCGTAATATGCTTTACATTGATTAATATCAGATTTAGTTTGTATTTGTTCCTGTAATATTTTCTGATACATTTTCTGTAAAAGAGGTGTAATAAGTTGTGAAATTAAAATAGTCAAGAATTTTGAGCATTTAATTAACCAACAGAGAGGATACTTTTCATACTCTTTTTAATTTATAGTAAATAAGATTATAAAATATTGAACTTGCATGCACGAGTCGAGCTTTCTCATCAAGAAAAGATTTTCCATCATGCCCATGTGTATGGACGTACAAATGTAACTCACTTGGTATTGGGTCTCGACCCTTTTCAACAGCCTATACAAAATATAATTTATTTTTAAAATGATGAAATTATTACTATTATAAATGTTCTAACTTCTAATCTTTCTGAACTTGTAACTGACAGAGACTTAATTTTGTTTGATTCAATACAAGGGTTAAGGCTACCAATACATGGCTAAAACCATCATCAACAACTCAAAATGCTGTGACAGTATTTGATGTATTTCCTTCACGTGTTAAGGCTTCCAATACATGGGCAAAACAAGTGCAAGGGGTGGCTGAAGTAAGCAGTTGACAAAATGATGATATGAACTAAAGAGACTTGACAAATGCAGAACTTATGAGCAGGAAAGCAATCAGCTTGAGCACAATATAGGTATTACAGCCATATAGCTATTGTGATGCTAGTCAAGTAAGAATATTTTTTAATATTGATGTGTTAATATTTGTAGTCCTGCAAAATACAATTTAATGTACATGATATAATAGTCTGGTATAATTCCATTACGTTCTACACTGATTCTAACGGATTATAGTCAAAACCAGCTAATTTTATAGTCAATGACTCGAATATATCAATATATACATCTACTGTACCATTATCTTAACAAACTAAAATTAAAAAGTATAAACTACCTTGTTCACAAGTTTTCACGTGCATTTCAAATATCCTAAGCTGGCCTAAAGAAATGCCAAATAAATTGCACATAATGCAGTTGCATCCAACTTTTGAAAAGCGAGTCTTCGTCATTTGAATTCATGAACATTTAGGCTAAATACTACAAACATGAATTCTTTAAAACTTCATCTTTTTTCACTTTCTAGTTGAAGAACGTCTTCCGCATCAATAAAAGAAGGTACAAGAAGTTAGCTAAGGAGGATTTACACAGTAGCTCTTTGCATCCTAACTTTGTAGCAGAGGTATGCAATAACAATGTTCATTCAAACCAAGCAACAAATAACTTGTCCCCCATCAATGCCGACAAAATCTTAACAGGAAATAAAATGGTAATGGCTTTCATACTCTAACAAGAATAAAACTAATGAAAGGTGCACAAGTGTGGGACTTGTGATTATACAGCTGCAACTGTAAAGATTGGACATGTGAAATATCACACAAGATTTCTAATAATTGTGTGTGCAGAATCAAAGGGACTTACACCTTACTGAAGAGATAAGCCTTGCCATGTCGACAGTGGAAAGACTTAGAAACGATGCTTAGTACAAAATAATACAACGACTTATTACACAACTATTGTAGTACAAAATAATACAAAGAATTTAATGATGAAATCTATCTATCTTGCCTATCCCACAGGCTGCATGCAACTAACAAAACAACAATCAACACGTCTATATACATAAATGAATCAAAAGAACAACTTTCTGGTGTAATAAAGAAACTGAAGAGAAAGCAATCCTCAATTGACTCAATCAATGTAGTAAAAATTTAGTTTGCTGCATGTCATAATCTACAGTAATATAATTCTGAAAGAAAATTCATCTTGACCTTTTCCTTTAATGGTTTAGGCCAAAGTGCATGTAGTATCTCTACCCATATATATTGCTCGAATCTTCCAAATATCCCACCAGATTCCACATACCTCGCAAAACATTTTTGGCCAATCAACACAGCTTTTGCTCTCATTCTCGATAATGAAAGCTAGTCTAAAGGAAAGATAAAACAATAGGTGTAATCGACCAAACTCCTAGACTAATAGTGTATTTCCATCTAACCTTTACCCATCTAGGAATTCTTACTGTATTATTATTTTTACCCTTTCTCCTCCATTTTTTGTACAACTTCTTCTGAAGAAAGAAGAAGGTCCAATGGAATACACTGCTTTTTTACACTTTCTGAAGAAGAAAGTCCAATGACATGTACTCAGATTTGTGTCTTTTGCCATAGAAATCTACAGACAATCATTTTTTACTACTTTTATGCATTTTAAGCTTGACAAATGTTAAATTCATGGCTGAAGGTAAGAGGGTCATTCCCAGCTATACCTTAAACTATAAAAAAATCAAATATTTACTGTGTCATTGTGAATGAAAATTCTAAGAGCAGACATATAATTATAAGCAATTCTGAAATAAGAGCAAACATATAATTATATAATTATATAATTATAAGAAATTCTTAATACCAACAAGAAGAAATTTTAAGTTCAGAGTTGCAATAAAGCTAAGGTTGCGATATACTTATATGTCTCTTGCGATACTCCCCAGTGGAGACAGAACCGCCTGTGCGAGTCCCAGTGGAGACTCCACTCCTACCTCCACAATGATTCTCTGCATTTATTTCTGACTTTTCAACACACTTGGGATCGTTCCAAAGTTATTCCCAACTTTCCCACACTTCTTCTGGAATACCTCTTGGCCTAAGTTTTTTAGATTTCATTTTGGAAATAAAATCTTTGTACCTTATTGATGCCTTATTCTCCCATTGGCTCCTCACTACACTATCCATGGAAGAGTCCCAATAGAATTTCTTCTGAAATAATATTATAAAGTAATAACATTAATATCATATTTATAACAGTTAATATACTTCCTAAATTCATTATATAATGAGAAATTATACCTTGAATTCTCCCCAATAAAAGTTTTTTATCTCGTCAGAGACACTTTTCCAATTGATTCCATTGGGATAAAGTTCATGCTTGAAAGATTTAAATATATTTGTCGAGCATAATCCACTAGGTTCTAGCTTGAAAAAATTTGAAGACAATAGTTGAAGGGGTATCACAAATCAAAATTTCTATATAAAAAATATTAGTAAAAATATGGACTAATCCTGTAGGAGCAAGAGTAATAAGTGTCTGATGCCCGCGACTACTGGTGCACTCACCTTCGCCAATTGTGTTGCTTAGAGTAGATATACCCTCACCGATTGGGTTACTCTGATTAGGTGTATTAGGAGATGATTCAGAATGGATAGTTGGGGTACTACCATGACCTGATGTTTGAACGAGTGTCGTACTGTTAGGAGCTAAAGTTTGTATTTGGTTTATGTGATTTCTCCCACCTAAAGAACTCGTACCACCTTGTTGAGGACTAATTATGAGAATGTGAACAGAAGGCTGTGTCGACCCAGCCCGTTGTCACGTGATTTACCGCCCGTTTTTCCCTTTATTGTGTTGCTTCATGTTTCTATATCAGTATTAGAGTCTATCGGGTGAATTTGGACTAATTCTGGTTGAAAATAAGGCATATAGCCTCTTAGAAGGGAGTTTGTTTTAGAAAAGTCAACCTGAAGTTCACTATGTAGTTAGAGGGATCGGATGTGAATTCCGGTGGTTCGGCTAGCTTCGGGAGATGATTTGTGACTTAGGGGAGCGATCG
>MU669458.1:5492-40239 GCA_026770625.1 Nicotiana glauca
TTTAGCGAATTTCACGGTCTATCCAAAAGTTAACGAGACGTAGATACTCTAGGCATGATTTGTAATAATTATACATTCCTAATACGGGTGCACATTTATGTGACCCAAATCCAAATCTCGGCGAAGTTGAAATGTACTAAAGTCACAGGCGTACTGGTGCGGTGTGACTCGAAATACATTTTCGCAACGTCGCAATTCTTCTAAAAAATGACAAAGCGGAACACTAATAAGACATAAAAGCGATACATATGAAGAAATCAGATAAAAACAAAGACAACAGTTGAGCGACCGTGCTAGAACCACGGAATTCGGGAGTGCCTAACACCTTCTCCCGGGTTAACAGAATTCCTTATCCGGATTTCTGATTCGCGGACTGTAACAGAGTCATAATTTCCTCGGTTCGGGATTAAACCGGTGACTTGGGACACCATTATTTTCCCAAGTGGCGACTCTGAAATTTAATAAATAAATCCCGTTCCGACTGTCCTTTAAATGGAAAAACTCCTTCCCTTTTGGTTATTATATCCCTTTCTCGGGGTGTATTAAAACCAAAAACAGGGCATTGTGCGAAAGCATATATGATGAGGTAAAAAAGGAGGTGTGACAATAGGCATGGTATCTAAAATACAAAATTGATTTTTAAACCATATAAGTATGGTATCTAAAATGTAGGATTGATTTTTCAAACCCTATAGGTATGGAATCCAAATGAACAAACATTGCGATAACTTACAAGCATGGTATCTAAATATCAGACATTGCAATAACCTCTAGAGATGGTATTTAATGCAAGAAATGATCCTAAGAACACGAGTTCTAATGTATGCAAATAGTCATAATAATCTAAGGGCATGATTTCTACCCAATTTTCCGACAAAAATTATATAAGAATCCCTCCCTTTTTACTCATTCCCCCAATATCTGTTTACAAGAATTATTACAGACCATAAAGCAAATGAACTACAGAATATACCAAGCTATGCTATAGGGAGCTTGAATAGGCCCGGTGTGAACCAGGAAAAACCAGGCCTTCAAACAGTCCAAACTGCCATAGTCTCATGGTGTCCAAAAGAGGGTATCCCGATGTGTCAAAGTTCCCAAGGGCCTCAGGGACCCCGGTAAATGCTCACACCAAGATCCTTTTAAAGAGAAGTAGTTATTTATATAGTGTGGAGAGGCCAACCCCAGTGTGCCAGAGTTCGAAGAAATCTCATGGATTCCTAGGCAGTAGACACATTAGAGAGGCAGGATCCTAAGTATTCTAAGAGTAGGAGTGAAAGATCGTGCTTGAAAGAGTGGAAAATATTTTTAAGAAACAGTCCAGAAGTAAAACAGTTTAGAGGTGAGCATAGTTTAGCAGGGGAAAACATTTTAGGAGTAAAAATAGTTTTAGAAGTCAAAACATGTTAGAAGTGTGAAAAAATTTAGAGGTGAAGACATATCAGGAGTAAAAAACAGTTTAGGAAACATTCTGAACAAAGGTTCAGCAAACCAAAAGCACACAGAACATAGTCATAAAATATCAAAGCAAATAGTCACATTCAACTTTGTCTATTAACTGTTACTAGATGAGAATACAGTCACATGCAAAGGGATAACAGGGCTTAGGAGCAATGTTGGTCATAGGTGACCATAAGATAGAAAGAACATGCTAGTGGAGAAGAAACAAACATGGGTCCGTTCTAGCTAAAATTGAAATAAACAGATTGAGAGCAGGACACACATAGGTTCAATCAGAAAGATGTAGACATGCTATTGTAGTAAACACATAGGTTGAACAAAAGTATACATTCTTATTGCTGTGAACACATAGGTTTGCTTAAGCAAAATAAAGACATGCCAAGTATAAGGAAACACAAAGGTCAAATTGAATAGTAGTAAGCATAGAGTCTATTTGATCAACAGTGAACATGCTGATTGAGAACAATAATCATGAAGCACATGGATCTAATGAAATAAAGTAGACATGTTGATAACAGGTCGCATAGTTGAATTAAATAGCAGTAAATATGATGAATGGGTAAACATACAGGTTCAGAAGAAATACATGTTGATTTATAAGAAAAACACATAGGTTTAGTTGAATGGCAATAGTGGGAGCATACCAGTTAAGGAAGAAGAAGCTTAAGGTAAAGTAGGCAGGATTCAACAGTCTAGGCTTGACTTTCAGCCGGCTAGACAAGCAATGAACACAAGTAGCAGAGCGATATGAGAGCAAAGTTTGTGTGTGGGTATGTTTGTGAACTGTTGTTCGTGTTTAAGAATCAGAATAAGAGTGTCTATATAGCACATAGGGAGATGAAACAAATAAGGTAAAAAATAATTTGGAGTTCATAAATAAAGTATGTAAATATAATTAGTAAGTTAATTGGGGCTAATCCCCATTAATTCGTACAAACAGATTCAGGAAGGTCATATCAGTACAAAAGGAATCCATTACCAGCCTTGATTGGGGCTTAAATAAGGTAACAAATGGTAAATTGACCATAAATTAACTAATCGGTTGGAATAAAGCAAGTAACACTAATTACAGGCCACAAATAAGGAAAGTAAGTAAAACAAATCCCAAAGAATACTGACTTTAACGGGAAAAATTGGTTCAAATCCCTAATAGAAATCAATTAAGTAAAAAAAAAAAGAAATCCAAAGAATACTGGTTTTAACAGAATATTGTTCAGAACTAAAAATAAAGTTAGTCAATACAACTGCTTCACAGAAGTAAACACAATAATAAAAAAATTAAAGAAATCAGTGTCACAAACAAGAACATATAGGGTTTAAGCATATACACAAAAATTAATCAAACATGTAAAGAACCTATTAGTTTAAACACTTGAAAGTAAAGAAAACCTTTGAAGAAAACCTAGGATAAACCCTAAATTTCAGAAAATAACGGAATCGAAATAACATTAGCAAAATAAAAGATTTTTGAGAAAAAAGTACCAAGTAGAACTCAGAACACTTCAGATTTACGAGGATCTGAACAGACCCAGTGGTCATGGAACTAGGGTTTTTAAAAATATTAGAGATGAAGAAAACTCGGTCAGAAACCAAAGATTCGAACTAAAAATATGAGAAGATCAGTACTAACAAACGAGAATGGCCTTAGACGGGCCAGTAAACAAGTTTCAGGCAAGAACAGGTTGGATCTCCATGGGATTTTCTCAAGGATCCATTTAATCAAACAACCAGGAGGCATAGCAGGCTGGTAATGATCGGAAAATGCACGAAAACTCCATAGATAGGAGCTTCTCGCCAATGACGGCGATTAGGGTTATGGGCGAATAGAGAGAGAGTTGGACAGTTTAGGGAATGAAGGACGGAGGAGTGTAACAAATGAGTTAGGTTAGGGGGGGTCGTTTGGGTTTAAAATGGTAAGAAGGAATAAGGGCCGTCGATCTCAAATATCAACGGCCAAGATGAGAAGGGGTCTGGGTCGGGTAGGATTTTAATTGGGTTATGGTTGTTTTAAATGGTCTTGGGTTAATTAAATTGGATTGGGGGGTCCGATTTTGGGTGTAAATTAGGGGCTATTTGTTAAAGACCCATTTTACTAAATAAAATAATTTTTAAAAATATCTAATTAAAGGATAAAAAATAATTTTCAAGCATAAAGGTGATTTAAAATAATTATTCAATTTTATTTTTAAAAAAAAAGTCATTTTCTGTATAGATAATGTAGTTATGCATATGTAGGGGCTATTTTTGCAAAATATGCAATTATAGTCTTAAAATGCAAATGTAATTATAAAAAATACGATTAAAATATTTTGACCACTCATATGAACATATAAATGATAAATTTAGATAATTAAATCATCATAAAATAATATTAGGGATAGTTTTGAACATTTATATAAGTAGAAAATACAAAAATAAATATATTAAGGCCTTGAAAAATTGTAAAACACTTGTCATGTTTGTAAATGCATGTACAATATTTTAAAAGTATTTATGAATATTTAAAATATATAAGAGAAAAATTGAGTATCAACAATAGGTCTCCACTTTTTTGTCGCTGGCTTTAATCTTCTTTTCTCCCGATTCCACCCGCTTTGTTAGTTCCTCAAGCATCTTTATTATTTTGGGGTTGATCCCGGGTTCGACTTTACCCTACCTTTCCTTGGTTTGTTCATTTCTTTTGGTGTTTTCCCTGGATGGTTCGGGCTCAACTCTGCTGGGGGCACAACTTTGGGTCTGTAGTGGGGCTATCGCCGCCTGTTAAGTTTGTAACATTTCAGATATTACCTGCAGATTGATCCTGTCGCCTTCACTGTCGTGTGTGCCCGGGATTATTGATCGGGCTCCTCCGTAAAGGCTATTCTCGAGGGAGGTCGGCAGATTTGCATCGATGGCTACATGTGAGTTGGCATCGATTGGGTCCACAATCGGGACTCCATTAGAGTCAATAAGGGACACCTCGTTGCTGGGTACTATATTTTTGTTTTTGCCATGTTGGCCAGACTCACCATCGACGTTCAAGTGAGCAGACTGAAAGTGTGACAATCTTAAGTTGACCTGAAATTAAAATCTCAAAGAACAAGCATAAAAGAGAGTGTGTTATGAAAGATTGTATCTAATTACACTGCTATCCTTAGCCCCACAGTGTGCGCCAAACAGTTTATCCTTACAAAATTGAATTTATAGGCAATTTTAATAATTTTTGGACTAATTCAACACAAGTGATTAATGACATTAGATAAGCAAATAAAGGAATAGTTAATAGCAAAACAGATGATGGTGGTGAGTCCGAGCTAGGTTATAGGCTTAACAAGAAACCTACCTTCGGTTCCGAGATAGCACTTATGAAGAACTAATGAACGAAACAAAAACTTTTAATAACTTTTAGAAATAGAGAGAACAAAAATATATTACATTGGTATGCGTGTTACAATTCCCCTAATGAATAATTAGATTTCCCTTTATATAGTAGGGGCATCTTACCCTAGGTACAATTCTAAGAAAGGTAAAAGTCTTACTTTTTCCTAGTCACTGATTTTCTGTCGATAGGAGCCGAAATTTACGCCGTGATATCCAGTTGGGCACGGATATCATGGCCCTTTGTTAATCGTGTGCGGTCATTTATTAATGCTCTCGGAGGTCTCATGGCTCGAACCAGACCCGGGGGACGTGGTCCCGATGGCTTCGAGTACAGGTGTTTTACTCGAGCCCAGATACGAGAGGCTTCTGGCTCTGTTTTGCGATCCCTTACAGTCACGTCCTTGCGTCGTTTGCCTCACCTGGAAATCGTGGTGCTCATTAGACTCGGTTATACCCGTATACATTGTGTTTAACTTCCAACCAAACTTAATTAGACCACAACAACAATTCAGTAAAATCCCACAAATAAAAAAAATTAATTAGGTCAGATGAAGCAAAAAGGTGCTCTATATATATGCATGAATGAAGTAATAAAAGAAAATGAAGAGCAAATTTCCCAATCGAAATGTCCAAAAGATGGATAGTGGACAGCACATCTCCGGGTTTTCTTGCCCCCGGGCCCCCATTTCACAAATGAACAAGGATTAAAAACTCCACCACCTCTCCCAAACCCAATAAATGTATGATATTGATCTTCTCACTGAATCATACTCCTAGTTAATTAATACGAATTCTTATTAATTTACACTTAATTATAATATATTAATATATTTGATGTAAATACATGATACGGATAAAATTTCACCCAACCAAAAAAAAATATTTATTAGGTGCTATAGTAATATTTTCACTGCTTTATAGTTTACAGTAAGTCTAGCTTAGGAGGGACAAAAAAGTATGTAGTCATTGTCATCCTTCATATCGGGGATTACATTCAATAGCAAATATTTAAATTGTAACTAGAAGATTAGTAAAAAGTTAATCTAGGAGTATATTATGTATGTATTAAAATCATAGAGGGGAATAATAAAATGTTATCCAATTTTGATAAATAATGTATTTTACAAACATATTCTACTTATTATAGAGGATTTCGATAGTTTAGGCCCCTTTTGATCGAGATAGATCCCCCACCCCACCCCCACCCCCACCCCTCTTTCGTTCAAGCAAAACATGAGTAAGATCTATTTCTATTGAATAGGCCCTTTAAAGTAAATTCACATTTAGAGAAAGGGAACAATAACAATTTTAGTCTCATTTACTGGCAAATTCTCTAATTTAAATTCTTGTAGTATTTGACTAAGCACATTATTTAATCATCAATTTGTTAAATGTGTGTCTTCTTGTCTCTTTACATAAGAATTATGTTTTATTTAGACTATTTTTAGAACTATATCACCCTTTAATATGGAAAAATTAACATAATCAGAGACGAAATCAGGATTTAAACTCTATACATTAAACTTTAAGATTCATAATTATTGAACCCATTATATTTTAAATGTTATAGGTTCAAATTTACTATTTGTTGTAATTTTAGTAGATTTTTCATATAAATTTGCATTTCTCATCGAAAGTACTAGTTAGGTTGAGATAAACCCGATAACCCTATGCTACATGTGCGCCTGAACATAATAATCAAATAGATGAATGGTATATAATTTTATTAAACCTCTACAGCTACATGAGTAGAAGGATCAAGATGAAATTTGCTTAGCTAGATATCACAAGGATCAAAATTAAAATTCGTCAACATTTGAGTGGCTAAAGGTGCAAATTTTCATAGATAAAATTCGGTTTACAAAATCAATGGTCCAAAATAATAGTATTTACATTAATTACCAATTGAGGAACGTACCCGCTCCACACTAATTAGTAATTGAGGCATACTTCTGTCTCACGACTTATTAAATTTATGAATTTCTAATCTTCCTTGTGCTTAAAATTTGGTTTAAAAGTCTCTTTTTTTGGGGAGAAATTCAAAAATAGACAAATTTATAAGTGGTCATTCAAAAATAAGTACAGTTTCAAAAGTAACCGAAATTTAGCTATTTTTTATGTAAAGATAAATCTGAACGAATACACTATTCAAAATTCGGAAAAATATTTCAGTATAATATACTGGAGTTGCAAGATAATACACCGGTCCAGTATAATATACTGGAACTTTCCGCATGTTAGAATTCCAGCATAATATGTTAGAAGTTCATACACAAGTGCACCGATCTCCAGTATATTATACTGGAACTTTCCATGTTGCAGCAAAATAGTGGTTATGTTTTAATGACTTTGCAAACGCGGGCTATTTTTGAATGATTAATCCGAAAACTAGTTAGCCCGTGCTATTTTTATATTTTTTTTGTGTGTAGAATTTTTTATCATGATATGTCATTCCCCTTTATAGCAACTTTTTTTTTTGGTTTAAAAAATTTGTGTGGCTGTTTTATAGGTCCATAATGCGTCAAAGATATCCTAAATCTAATGTTCAAATCCCAATAAAACCTAGAAATGCAATGAACGTTGTACTAATTAATTAAAAGTGAGTGGATAAGTTGATGATGGTTGCCTTTCGTGTCTCCTAATTAGTGATACATGCAACCTTTTTAAACCAACATCCCTTTTTGGGACATATTGGCTTTGCATATAGGCTTTAGCTACTAATTTACTCTTTCTAGGCTTTGTTTGTTTGCATCTATTATGCATTCAATCATACACAAAACGCCATTTTCTACACATTTTTTAGAATACTGACATGTTAGGATTATGGAAGATGTTATAGAATCGGAATTTATTTGATGTAACATTTATCATGATTTTTTGTACTATATTTTGGAGTTCTCATAAAAACGTATTTAAAATGCAAGTTTTCTTACAAACAATATAGTAGTCCTTAGGAAAAATCTGAAGACTAGAGATGTTACTCAAACCTAAAAGAGACTACAAGAACGATAACAAAATTATATGAGAATATAAGGATTTTTTAAATTATTTAAATAGCTGCAGTATTATTAGAAAATTTTGCACGTAATTTAGAAAATGTTATTTGAAATACTGGGAGAATTTATAATCAAGAATTTATAGTCCTGATAAAATCAAAATAGCTCAAGCAAAGATCAAATGATTACTACCAATTTTAGTATTAATTTTCTTTACTATTAGAGTTTATGGGTATTGATCTTAGTCCTGGCCTCATCTCTCGTTTTTGTCTGCCAGAAAATGATATCATGCACGTATGCAACATCGTTCGTTTATTGGAAAATTTTTGTATATATACCATATATGAAACTATATTACCAAATATGTTCATAGTTTGCATATTACCATTCATGCTAATAGTATTTTTACAGAATATATACAATGCATTAAATAAGGAATCAAGGTAGCTTTATGATTCCTTATTTAGCCGCGCAAAAAAGGGGAATTAAATATTTTTCAGATCTTCCCTAACGCAAATCACTCACAGTAATAACTATCGTCGACTTCGTTACAAAATTTTCGTACTCTGTTTTTGGGATACACTCTGTTTCAACATTTCTCTCTGATTTCACAATTCAAAATTGATAAAATCTTCTACAATTCTTCTGCAACAAAAGCAATTATGGCGAAAATACCAATTATGCTACAACTAAATGGGAATTGGAATAGCTATGGGAGATTTAGAGAATTTGAGGTCGATGGCATTGTAGTCGATGAGGATGCGAGTTATAGTCTATTGATTTCTACAATAGCACAGCAATTAATGATTGATACATCCGAAAAAAATTATAGAAATCAAATACATTATCAACGAGCATTGTCCTCCAATGGAAATTAGGAACGATATGGGTGTTCGTGTATAAATGGAGACGAAAAAGGAAAACAAAAACTTAGGATCATATCCGCTATCTATTATTGTTTGCGATTTCAATATGGAATTGAGTATCACCAATGAGAACACAGTTGCAAGTGTGTGATGTTATTTTTTCTATGAAATTCTGGTACAATGTCAATAAACTACACTTTATCTACATTGTAACTACATATATATTATCCAGCATGGAATTCTATAATATCTATAAAATTTCTACATTTATTCTACAATAAAACTACAAAAAAGTTGAAAAATTAATATGAAATACTGAATTTCAACCTTTCTACAAATTATCTATAAAATTTCTACAAAAAGGTGATAACAATAATTATTTTTATTTTCATGCAGGTTCGTCTGAAATACTAAATTTAATTGATATGACAACATCTCACGTTATAGAGGAATATGAAAGTATAATAATAACTGATAGTACACCAAGTTCTATTGAAGTAGGACAAATATACCAAGACAAGGAAACAATTGCAACTGCAATGAAGCACTATTCTGTCATGCACAAGTTTCAATTCAGGGTTAAAAGATCTAGTTCTAGAAGGTATGAACATATGAATAGTCAAAGATTATTATTTTTTTAATTTTGTAGTTTATTTGTAATTTTTTACTTATTCAGTTTTTCATTGTGATAATGTGTAACAGAATTGTAGTTATATTGTATATAGATTGTATAATGTGATATTTTAAGCTAAAGTAGCTTTTTTTTAAATCTAAATTTTAACCCGTTGTGCAAAATATATTTATTTTGTAGCTACTGGCTGATATGTGTTGGTAAAAACTGTACATGGCACTTCAAGGCAACTAGCATAAATGATTCTGCAATGTTCATGGTCAGAAATTTCGACAGACATCACACATGTTCTTTAATGGACAATACATTCATACAACGCAAACCTACTGCAATGATAGTTGGTAGCATGGTTATTCCAAAATATTCTGATCCTAAGATTATTTACACCCCAAAAGACATTTAATTTGGCATGTTGTCTGAACACGACGTGAATCTAACCTACATGCAAGCCTGGAGAGCAAAGGAAAAGGCTTTATAGTTTATGAGAGATCATCCTCCTGACTCCTACAGAAAATTTCCTACTTATTTGTATATTCTAGAGAAAGACTTATCCGGGGTCTGTAGTTAAATTGAAGAAGACAGACGATGACTGCTTCTTGTATGTATTTGTTGCGATTTGTACGTCAATCAGTGGTTGGAAATATTATAGGCCAGTTATAGTAGTTGATGGGACATTTTTAAAGTCAGCATACAGGGGATAATGCTAACAGCCAGTACAATGGATGCAGCAGGTACTGAAGTTTTATTGTAGAAATATTGTAGCTTGTATTTTTTTATAGTAATTGCAGATGAATTGTAGATATTTTGTAGAGTAGTTATAGTTTGTATATATATGTCTTGTTCTGCAGCCAATTAATTGCTTCTTGCCACATAATGTAGGTACCATATTACCATTGGCATATGTTGTTGTTGATTTAGTGAATGACGCATCATGGAAGTGATTTTTTGAGCAATTCAACCTCGTGTATGGTGAAAGACCAAATATGTGTGTTGTTTCGGATCGGAATGAGAGTATCTTGAAGGCAACATCTATTGTTTATCCCGGCATGATACATTATTCTTGCATGTGGCATATTTGGACAAATATACGGGCAAAGTTCAAGAAGGAACATCTTAAGTTAAGTGAATTATACTTTGCCACAGCACGGTCATACATATTTGATGAATTTAATGAAAGGATGTCAAAGATTGAGGAGATTGACCCCCGTGTTAAAGCATACTTATACGAATATCATAGATGGTCCCGAGTACATGCTACGGTGAACAGAACTTGGACTATGACATCAAACATTGCAGAGTCGTTGAATGCTATAACAAAATATGCCAGAGAGTTGCCAATAGTAAAACTATTAGATTATATGAGGACCCTTCTTGAACGTTGGACAAAAGAAAAGTTATTGAAAGCAAAGGGTACATTCACATACCTTGGATACAAATTCAACAAAGAGTTGGATGACAATAGAACATTGTCGCACAAGCCTAGAGTAAGATCTGATTATTTATTGAATCAAATTCATAATCAGGACAAATATAGATATTTTGTATATAGTTTGATTTTAACCGTATATGAATTGTTTTGTTGTTTGTAATGTACTCGTAGGTGAGGGATTCAACAGCCTACATCCATACAGTACTAGATGGTGTGAGGCGCTATATTGTTTGTCTTGAAAACAAGAAATGTAGTTGTGGGCAATTCCAGCTTGATGAACTATTTTGTCCATATGTTTTGGCTGCCTTAAGATACAGGGATGAGTCTTTTGAACAATATTGTTCTCCTTATTACAAAAGGGCGAACCTCTTGCGTACTTATAAAATACCAGTTAATCCCTTGCCTGATGAAAGCAAATGAAATGTGCCAAAATATATAACTGAAGAAGTAGTAAATCCACCCAAGAAAAGGAAAAAAGGCAGCCAGGAAGACCTCAAAAAGAAAGATACAAAACATACGATGAAATAAACTCAAATAAGTACAAGGTTTCATGCGGCAACTGTGAAGGAGAAGGGCATAACAAAAGATCTTACAAGAATGCACCCAAAAAGAAATAAATTTTATGTAGTTAACAGAATATTTCATAAAATTTGTTTGTTAGTTCTGGATAACAGATTTTGATGTGTAATTGTTGGTGTTTTATAAGATCATAATGTAGTTACTTAGGATTTTTCTGTATTGAGACAATACTTTCATAGATTGATTTGCTTATGAATGGTTTCTATATGTTTTTTGTAGTTTTTTGTAGATATACAAATTTGAGAACCAATATTTCCTCTGTTAATGTGTTTTTGCAGTTTATCTACAATAAAACTACAAAAAAAATATAATATCTGGAATTTACAGAGTTTACTCATTATAAATCAGTATGAAAGTAGTTAAAAACTTAAAATATTATAGATGAAGCATTGTTTAAATTCAAAAAATGAATATAAAAGAAAGAAAACACACTGTTAAATATATCTACAAGTTATATACAATTATAACTACAAAAAATCTACAATATCTGTAACTGACATAATAGCTAAATTAAAATTCAGGTAGAAATAACCTATATGGTGAAAATAATATAGATGAGGTACTTTATACATTCAACAAATTGAATTTAAAAGCAACAAAATGGTTAGTTACTGATGTTTACACATTATCTACAAAAAAAAACAACAAAATAACTACATATTTTTTGTTGACATAATAACTGTATAAAAATTCAGTTGAAAAGGATTTATATGCTAAAAATAATGAAGAGCAAGTACTGTAAAGATTCTACAAGTGAATATAAACCCAACAGAATATTTTCATTTGAACTACAATACTAGATAATAAAAATAAAAATAAAGAAACAAAGGCTATTATAATTGTAGCGCAAGTCTGCTACAATTAAAACAGAATAAATTATTCAAAAACGTATCTACCATCTTTCTTATAAACTAGCATCAACTAAACAATTGTACTGCATGTTCCATACAAAACATTACAACTACTTCTTCTTTCTCTGGACTCGTGTTTTCTCATTCAAAGCTGGTGCACCTTTCCAATTTGCTTGTCACCTCACTATCACTAATTGCCCCATGCTCCTGCTTCTTTCTAGCATAGTCCCAAAGTAGCGCTCCATATCGTCTACGGTGTTGGTCAATATTAGAAAGGTCTTCTGCCGGAATTGATAACTCTCCAAGACTAACATACTTTTCAAGGTAGCAACAAATACACCACAATCGCTGCAAAAAATAAAAAAATATCAATATTTACCAAAGAATCAGAAAAAAAAAAGGTTAAATATATAGAAAGAAAGAAGATTTTTGTTAAAATGATCCTTCTTTTTGATGTGGTATCTCTCCGAAAATCCACTGAATGTTAAGAGGGTTGGTAATAGGTTTCTCAATGTATGCTTTTGTATTCTTGAAGTTGATGTCTTTACGCTTCCCATAAAATCCGGTGCATGACAAATACAAAGTGATAATAATAGAAAACTTGTCGACACAATATTCAACAATAGGATGATTGTGTGAAGAGACCATGGAATCAAACGCATAAAGACACCTTTCTGCAATGTCAAAAATAACCAACACCCAGTGGAATTTTTCTACAATGTTGACAGGCAAGATGATATAATCAACTTCATTCCATGCAATATTTGCGAGTAGTCTATACCCCAATATATATTCTGCTACAATGTCAAGGGGTTTGACAACAGAAAACTTCTTTTCTTGAGGAGAATTTTGGAACTTTTCATAAATCTGATCAATCCTAGTCTTGAACACACAATCTGTTATAGTAAACCTTGTCTTGTTGTAGGGGCCATACTTGCCTCTTTTTCTTAAGTAATACATTATAACATTAATGTACTGCAATAAAAAAAGATTCCATTTATTCTACAAGTTATATTCAAATATTCTACACAAAACTACAAAATAACTATAGTTCATACACAAATAGAATACAAAGAATCTATCATTCAGAATACAAACTATCTACAAAAAAAATCTACAGATCAAATACATTGAATCTTACCGAGTTATTGAGGACTTGTCCTGGGTGTGCCAGGGAAAAGAATCACTCCTTCTTGTCAACCTTTTCAACTTCAAGATCCAACCATGGCTTAATTATGTTGTCCTTTATAGAATATGGAGCCTTCCTCCTATATAAACAAATAGAAATTAAAATAAAATTGTTTGATGAAGTGGATGTGTAAAAGATGAATAGTGGCCTAAAAGTATGAAATTGTGCAACCTAACCTCTTTGAACCTTTGTCGGTGCCGTGGTATAACCACTTGTGGAATTGATCCAACAACTCAGGGTCTACATTTTGACTAATAACACTAGTAAATAGGTACTTGAGGTGAAAATTTTGAGGTCCAACCGAGGTGCTGCCACCAGAACTATATAAAGGGAGAAATGGTGATTGGGCATACTTTCCAGGCTGCCTTGTTCTACCTTGCTCCACAGGTGTTGTTTCATCTTGTATAGGCTCGCCGAACTTAACTAACTGGGAGAAGTTATCAAGTAGCTCAAAATCATCAAGCGTAACCTCCTTATTCTCACCTCCGGATTCTTCCGAATTACCTACATTCACATACTCTGCCTCTTTACCTACATTGTCATCTTTCGGATCTGTTTGCTTTGAGCTGCTACTATCGCTCTGTGAATTGGAGATTGTGCATCCATATCTTCCCTCTCTGTAACACCATGTATATATAACTTAATAGAATTGTAAAAATATTAAAACAAAAAGAAAATATCTCTGAAAATAATTTCATAACGCATTCTCTTCATCAACTGCCCCTTCAAAATATGTATATAAATCAACACCTGCTGGATGACTTTCTTCACCAAGTGCACATTCAACAGGTTTTGTTTTTTCATTAAAAAAGTTAAATCATATTGGATAGTATTGGCTTTACAATTTATGAAGATATGAGATAATATCTACATAAATCTGTATAGTTGTGCCAATAAGTTGGATTTAATTGTATATATTATGTATATATAATGTAGACAAATTGTAGTCATGTTGTATATACTTTGTAGTTATTCTGTAGATATTTTGTAGATAAATGTAGATATACTGGAGATATATTGTAGTTACCTATTTTGCTGGGGGCTGCCCTCAACTGGTTCACCTTTATTGAACTGAAATTGCTGATTGTTCTTGTCTTTTGGTTGGTCAGTATTTTTTTTGAATCCCCAGCAAACTGTAAGTTTTATATTAGTTAGAATATATATTTTAGAGGCGACATAAATAGTTTACTTAATATAATTAAAATTCAAATGTTAACTTTGCATCAACTTGATCATTTGAACTGTTTATCACCTGCAAAATAGTCTTGACTTAATCCTTTATTAGGTCTCGAAGGCTACCTAGTTCTTCAAATACATCTTTCCGAAACTTTTCAAGCTTTTCATCGACCTACATAATTAAAAAAATACATAGTTAACTTCAGAAATGTGTCTTAAAATACATTAAAAAAAATAGATACACTATTATATATACATCACAATGCTTTTTAGGACTACATGTTACCTTCTCAACACCTCTTTTTAACTTTTTTATTTTACGAAGAATAGACTCCTTCCCCTCTTTTCCAATTGATTCTTTGGGTTCCAATGGAGGAGCATCAACTTTTGGAGTCTCAGAAACATGTTCAACCTCTTCAATTGTGTACTCAACTTTATCAGGCAAAGACATCACCGAAAGCTCTTCAAGAGATTCATTTATGTTGGTGAACTAAATGATGAAAAAAAGTAAATTAGCTTGTTTAAGGCAGTGTATGTATATAAATTGTAGATATTTTGTAGTTAAATTATATTATCATAAGTAAAGACCATTTACTTTCACCCATTCAGGCTTGATCATTTTGTCTTCAATTACAGCTAATCAAATCTGACCCTTAGTAGCTGACTAGTTTAGTATGCGAGAGATTGAATTAGAAATTTTTATAGCTATATCAATATTGATGGAGGAGCAACACTCATACAACCATACTTGCATGGCTAGGGGGAATCCTTGAATGAGATAAGAATGAATGAAAGGATTTAGCCTGTGACTAACTGATTCAATCAACTGCCTGTAATACTGAATACCCCATGGAAATGGCTCGTACTTACCGGATTCCACCAAATAAAACCTAAAATGATCTACCAACCCAATATGGTCTCTCTCTGAAGGACAAATAAAGAATTCTATAAGATATAGAATACATAACTTTACTGCATCCTCATCATTGACCCAGCTTTTGTTGGTTACTATCTGTTTTAGGTATGTCTTCTCTACTTTTACCTTGTTTAGAAAGTAACTACTCATTATCTTACTGACATAATTAGGAGTGTAACCAAAGTCTGTCACCTCAGTATGACATCTGACCAGTTATTACTGCAAACTCTCTCAATTCAAAATTTAACCTCTCACATTTTAACTCAGCTGAAAAATAGGAAGCATCGGAAGATTTCAATTAATACTTCATAAGAAGATTAATAGCTTGATTCTGCATGCCTAAATTTGGAAATGACAGAAAATAACTAAAGCATGTCTCCTTGAACAGCTTCAAACCATTTGGAGACAAAAGCGCTTTAATTTGGCTAGAAATGCTAGGGTCAGATAATGTTTGGAATCTAAGCACCCCATAATCAACATTATAGGATGCAAAAAAAATGTACATTCTGCAAAATTCAACAAATGTAATCTAACATTAATATAGTAATTACAAAGCACTGATACATTTGTATTTTATCTACATAATAACTTCAAACATATACAATATAACAATAATGTTAAACAGATCAACAAATCTACAATTAATCTTCAAAATTAAGACAAATAATTATCCATTAATTCATTGATTAAAAATATAGATACATTTGCAGTTATATATAATATTTCTACAAAGCAAAAAAAAAATACAGATTATGTAGATTTTTAACAACTCAAACAGGCGAAATAAGTAGTGAAAAAATTATTAAATTCTTACGTTCACCAATGAGTGTTTTCGAACATTTTTAGGAGATTTAACACCAAGGTTTTTTTTTTGAATTTTTCTTCTTTTTGGGAGTTTTTGAACTGGGAGCCACCCTAGCTTTCTTTCCTGCATCACTGATGGGCACATCTTCTATAAAATCATCATCGAACACTATCCCTTTACGTTTCCTTGAAGATTCTCCAGCATCGAAATTCATGTTTGAGTTTAGTTCTAGCTTCAGCCCTGATTTGACGCGGAGAAACACTATGCTTCATATCTACAATTGCATGTGCAGATTTACCTTTATTTTTGGATGAATGTGGTGATAATACACTCAAATCAAAAGAAGGTATATCAGCTTCTAGAACTTTTTTAGGACTATGCTTTGAAGCTTTGTTCTTCTTTATTGAGAAAAATTGCAGCTGTAGGTAAATTTGTGTTTGAACTTTGAAGATTTGACTTCAATTTTGATTGTTTTGTATAAGGAAAACCTTGATTTTGGACGTTAATGCTAAAGGGTTACCTTTGTTTTTCTGGTTCTAGCAGAGGGAATATTGGTTTGAATCGTGGGTGTGTTGTGATACGTGGGTGAGGGTGTGGGTTTAGGAGAGAGAAACGTGGGTGGGGAGATATGGAGGAATATACGGTACCTTAACTTAAGGAGTGATATAAGGTACAATTAATGTATAGTTAACATATCTTATGGTATAGAATTGGTAATTAGGTATACTAAATGTAATTATATCAAACCTTACACATTGATGATAATATAGTTTCCTATATGGCATAGGAATGTAAAAATTTCTTGTTTATTTGCATCTACTACTCCTCCTATTATCGGACTGAATTCAATTGAATCTAATTGTGACCCAGCCAACGCAGCCCAAGTTCCATAGACTTTTGAATTTGATGGGCTAGGATGGGCTGACCTGTCATTGCCATTTGATCGGGCCTTAATGGCCAGTCCAGCCCGACCCTTCATTTTTAATTTTTTTTAAAATCTTTAAGAATTGTTCGTGACCTAGTCCTCTAATCATGTGAATAACTTCTGCAAATAGAATCTTACAATCAACTTGATATTTGATAAGAAATCTCGTATTAAAATACAAATTCTCTATATTTCTAGTTTTTTTGTTTGTTAGATGAATATTTTTTCTTTTCAATTTTCAGAGATTTAGTGATTGCTTCAATAAGTTCATATGACAAGGTCTTTTAGTTTGGGTCTAAAATAATTTGCTGATTTCGTCATCATATATAGTCCATAGAGATTTAAAAATTCACGAAATTTTCTACTGCTGTCAATTTTTTCTTGGGCGTTAAAAATAGATCTTCTCCTATACCAAAAAGTAGTTTAATTATTAATAATATATTAACAGTTTAACATAAGGGAAGCTCTTATAGCAACAACTAAAATGACTCACAAATTACTTCAGGTTATACATTTAAATCGGATAGATTGTGCCTTTGCATTTATCTCGAATGCTCTTATTATAATTTCTGATTTCACACTTTTCCTTTTATGAGCAATAAAAGTACATATGGTTTATTAGGAATCCGATGCCTCAACTAAATAAGAACTAATTCTTGATGGGTTGGGCAACAAAAATCCATTATAGTTTTCTGGTTTTCAAAATCCATTACACTTACAGTCTGATTGTTTCTCTATTTCAACTCACTATTATACTTTTACCTTAATTTCGAGGTAAATTTACTCTTTTGCTAACAAATTTATAATTTATTATTCTATTGTTATCAAACGTAAACGTAAAATATAGTACTATATATATATCCCTATCATATTTGTATATATAGATGCCTATTGATTGAATTAAAATATGATTTATTTATTTTTGTAAATAGTGGAATAGCTTAACTTCCAACACAAGCAGAGATCTCTGGATTTTCTCTCATACTTGAGAAAATATCAAAATGGCCCTTAAGGTATAGGGGTTAGTATATTTTGATCCTTAATGTGTATATATATATATATATACTAGTCTTATGTTACGCGCTTTGCGCGTGTACCTACCTCGAGTTGAAAAATTAAATATTTTGTGTAGAGATTTGAAAATAAAAGAATTGATCATATAGGTTAAAGAAAAATATTGATACGTGACCATGTTAAATTTAAAAATGAATAATGCTAAGTTAATATCTTACAATAAATAACTTAAAACGTAAAATATATCTTGAGAGTTGTCATTTATCGGAATAAATAAAAAGATAAAGAAATAATTAATGACAACTCATTTAAAATATATTTGATCTTCTACTATTTCAAAGGAGAAATTATTATTTCGTAATTGTATTTTTACCAATTTAATTCTTAGTACTATTATAACCAAGTGTTGCTCTATTTCGGATTTCCTTTACTGCCAATGGTCTTCTTATCGAAACAATTAAGCCAAAAGTTTGTCAACCCGGAAATAATTTTATTTATTTGATAAATTTAGAAAATAATTAAATTGGTTTAGTTTTACTAATTAATTCATTCAAAGAATTAATTATTTTCAATGTTAAAGAAATAGATCTTTTTCTTGATTTTTTCATAATATTAGCTCATTAGTAGTTCTAAATATTTAGCTTTTTATTATTTATTTAATAAGAATTCTATTTTTTTTTAAATAATACAAATATATAATATTTCACTTTTGCATTTTTGTGCTTATAGAATCATTAGTGTTTTCCAACCACTTTTTTTCTCTTTATATTCTTAAATATTTTTTTAATTATTTGTTCGCATATTATCTTAGTAGGAACGCAATTCAAATATAAGAATATTATCTTAGTAGGAACGCAATTCAAATATAAGATGAAATGTATGATACTTCATATATATTGTTAGATGTAATATGGACGGTATTACAGTTGTGTCCATTATTTAAATATATAAATAAAATAATTTATTTAAGGTAAATCTTATAGTATATAATTACCAAATAAAAAGGTAAGTCTTAAATATTAAGAGTAAACTTGAACCAACCTTCCCCCTTTTTTGGGATAAAANATTATTAAAGAAATATAAAAACTTATAGTAACATAGAAAACTCGATCTAGCCAATTTAATTGTGAAAATGCAACTCTCACGTTAGATCTTACCATACATAGTTAAAACTTCAAGTAAGGAAATATTTTTTAAGGTAATATAAATCTTACCTTACTAAAGTTTTAATCAATTTCAAAGTATTGAATATTAGAAAATAATTAATCTACAATTTTATCTAATGTGAGGTATATTTCTAAAGGGCATAAAAGACGAACGACATTTCATTAAAGGCATTCGTGCTTTTAATATAGTACTAGTTTCTATGTACGTATTTTACACATAACAACCTAACTAAGAAGAGAAAGATTGAAAATAAAAATGGTA
The DNA here is from genome assembly GCA_026770625.1 of Nicotiana glauca. Classification (NCBI taxonomy): domain Eukaryota; kingdom Viridiplantae; phylum Streptophyta; class Magnoliopsida; order Solanales; family Solanaceae; genus Nicotiana; species Nicotiana glauca. The sequence goes on from MU669458.1 coordinate 25,119, forward strand.
AAATAAATACAGTACCATAGACATGACTAATAATAAATAGTGTTAATTTCATGCAATTTATATCTCATAAAACATCACTTTCTTAGCTAGTTCATGCCATATAGGAGCATATTTTATTATCAATATTACATTTTAATTATTTATATAAAGTTATAAACAAACCAGGTAAAGAAACTTTAGTGTGCATTCGTTTATTGATTGAACTATAAGAAGTTGTATTTTGTTGTAATTTTTTACTATAGGAATGAGAAAAAGCTTTTAGCCTTTAAATAGATTATAAGTATATAAATAGCATGTCAACAAACATGTGCGATGAAAAGGAATTTTGTGTTAAAATATTTTAGTGTGTATTATTATCATTTTTTGCGGATCAAAACTAAGAAGGATTTTACTTTCACCGAATAATTTACAATCGACATCTTATCTAATTAACCGACATATTCATTTTTGTTAGTTATTATAGTTGTTATCATAATGTATTTTAGAGAACTTACATTTTTAATTAATAATAAAAATTATTAAAAAAATCTTGCACTACCATAATTGTTGGGATTAACAACCAATTAGTTTGGAAGGAGACCAAATCATCTCTTCTTATACACTCGTACATAATCATCATGAATGATAGATCTGTTATATTCTAGCTCTTGTATATATTATTGGCCGAATCTTTTTTATTTGATGCTAGAAGTTTGATTTTTACCAAGTCTCTATTTACTGTCTCCGCCCTCGTCGATTTTAGAACTATTTGTAATATTTGATGAAAATTACCTCCAAATCTCATTACTTTTCACCAAAATTCATCAATTTTTATTATACCTCCAAAGCTCTTGTTAACTATTTCGATTGACTCACGCTTAGCTATAAGTGCTTCATGCCAAATTATTATAAATTTTCTTTTTTATCCTTTTTAGCACCATCACTAAGTTTTAGCACAATTGTAATGGCTACTTTAATTGTTTGAAAAACTATATTATATCGACTGCTGATAAATTATTCAAAGCAATTAAATTTTAAGTGTACACATGTTCTACGAAATTTTTTAACCAAGCACTACAAATAATATATTGCTAATAATTTTCTAAGGCCTTTTTATTTTTATCTGAATATAAATTTACTATAAATCCTGAATTTGGAGACAATGCATGGCATAAGAGCATGTAGTTGTGAAAATAAGCCAATCAAAGGAATATTAAACTTCGACATATATTTCAATTCAAACCTAATCTAACATGCATTCGTCTTCTTTGAGAAATTCTTAAAAAATTAATATTTAAAAATAAATTTTTAACGATAAATTAATGAGAATATAAAAGGTTATCCCTTTTCCAAACATCTTAAATTCGCACATTTTAGAATTGCCACCGCGAAAGGAAAGTTAAGCACATTTAGTTTTAGAGTTTCTAGTTTCATAATTATAGCTAAATATCGAAATAATATTTTAGTGGGTGTTTGGACATGAAAATTGTAAAATTCTCAAAAAGTGAAAAAAAATTCAAGTAAAAATAGTATTTGAAAATTAGAGTTGTGTTTGGACATGAATATAATTGTGGGTTATTTTTGAATTTTTGTGAGTGATCTAACTGGAAATTTTGAAAAATAACTTTTTGGATTTTTCCATAATTTCAATAAATTTCAAAATTTATCTTCAAGTGAAAATTAAAAATTTTATAGCCAAACACTCATCAAAGTAAAAAAAAAAATTGAAATAACGAAAAAAATCTTATGTCCAAACGGGCTCTTAGTTGAATTTAAAATTCTTTACTCCCTCCGGTCCAAAATAAGTAATTTTTTGGCCTTTTTCTTTTGGTCCAAAATAAGTGATTTTTTAAAATTTCAAGAATGAATTAATTATTTTTTTCCTACATTGTCCTTGGAGTAAATAGTATTGGAATATGTGTTAAGAGTGTTTATGGAGATAGTAAAGGTTAATATGGCCAATCCCTTTGCTAATTAATGCTAAAAAGTGAATTTATTAATATGTGTGAAAACATCCAAAAAATTACTTATTTTGGACCAGAGGGATTAATAGATTTTAAAATATTACAATTTATTCAAAGTATTTTTTTCAGTAAAGAAATATATCAAAGGATATAAAATTCAGTCAATTAAACTCATAATAAGATATTTAAAAAAAATCTAATAATTTAATTAATATTGGGGTTAATATTAGATAGAGCGCGATTGAACAATGGAACGATGAACTCCTAACATAAATAAATAAAAATAAATCTCTTGTTTTGTATTTGCCTGGGAGTTTAAACTTAAAAATACTCTAATTTGACTTCTAATATGAATAGTATTTAGTTTAATGTATATTTGTTTGTAATCCACTATCATTGTCTTATTTTGATACAAATACTTGTGTTATTTTACATGTGAATTTGAGTGGCATTGGAACTCTGTCGTTTATTAAAATTCTAAGGAGTATGTTTTAGTTGAATTTGAAGTACACACAAATTCTTTATTGTCCAGTTTCATTGTCCAAGTGAAATTAGTATGACATAGTAACTAATATTATAATTTTAAGCTTTAGACATATAAAAGACAATTAATATTATAAAATATAAGCTACATGTAAGTTATAAAGTAATTATTAAGTACATTAATGAAAAAAGAAAAATTACATATAAGTTTCTAAGTTGGTGAAAAGGAAAGGTTACGTACCAAATAATGAGCCGTCCGTGGATTTTATGGTGGCATCTTCCAAATAGAGAACATTATTGGAAAATTTGATGAGGAAAAATGATTGTCACATTCGTTAACTATAGTATAAAGGGTAAAAGATATCTCCAACTCCTTGTTCACAGATAAATAGTTAGAGTTAGGATCCTTCACGCGACCATTTATGATATAATAGCTTTTGTTTTGTTCCAATAATTTTTTCTACTTTTCAACATGTTCATTGAAAAGTACCGTCTGGATCTTTGTTCCCTATAAATTTATTCGAAAATAATTTGATGTTAATAAAAAAATAAAAAAAATAAGTAAGAAATATAATATAAATATACAAACAAATACTTCTTCGTCCACAAATATCAAATGCAGCCGCGAACCCTCACCTCTTTCGTTTTTATATTCTATTACTGGCCCTTTTCCAATTACTAAAACCTTTATCACCCATTCAACATCAGACTTTCTTAGATTATTTATAGGTATAAATTGTTTCGCCAAATCTGATTCCAGTGCCATTATCAAAACACATGTAATAGTAACTAAGAAAAAGCTGCAAAACAATATATATCTTCTCTAAGGATGAAATAATTTTATTATTTAATACGGTTGATTCACTTAATTAAAAAAGAAAAACATTCTTAATGAGTGGTGGCAACTTATACTAACAATGCTAGTTATAAATAGCTAGTAACAAAGAGTTAAAGGTCTAACCAATAGTAAGCGAAGAGGAAGAAATAATACCTTTTTGCTGCGGAATTTTCTTATGGAGTAATACCTCTCAAAAAATTTATGATGGAGAATATAAAATAGTGCTTTCTTTTATAGAAGTGTTTGAGTCCTTGTTCCTAATAGATTCAGACAATAGAATAAGTTTTCAAATTATTAAATTTGTAATAGGAATGGATTCCAAGAGGTATTGGCAGTAGTTTATGATTCGGACAATATAATTAGGTGGTGTCAAATATAGAAATTTTTAAATTTCAGTGTTCCTAGAATAGGTTAGACCGTGTAGATATATTTATGTATATATAAGAATATTCAAGTTTAATAACATCTTTACAGGACCATGTTTAATGTGTAGTGTCCTAGGCAAATAGGATATTATCCAAAAACCCGTATTTCTTCTTTTTAAGTCTTTATAATTCACTTTTTATTTATTTATTATACTTAATTTTAACGTAAGAATAGGATCCTATGGCTAATAGGATTAGAGTGCCGACAATGGAATTCCGATTATGGCTTTTCCTTGAAAGTTATTATATTTAATAGTTTAAGGCTACTTTGGTAATCCGACATTAAGATTCATGCTTTTATAATAATATAGATAGATATATGAAAAGTTGATAGTTTTTGTCCTTTAATCTAGAACTAACAGTAAATATAAAAAAAACTAGTATTAAGAATTTTTTTTTCCTTTGCGGTAGTAGAAACAACAACAACAACAACAACAACCCAGTGTAATTCCACTTAGTGAGGTCTGGGGAGGGTAGTGTGTACGCAGATCTTACCCCTACTCTGGGGTAGAGAGGTTGTTTCCAAATAGACCCCCGACATCCTTCCCTCCAAAAACTTCCCTCCTTGCTCTTGGGGAGACTCGAACTCACAACCTCTCGGTTGGAAGTGGGGGTTGTTTACCATCAGAGCAACCCCTCTTGCCTAAACAGAAATCAAATATAATGGAGACTAAATTTACGAAGGAACTTACAGATACACTTATCTCGTGATCTGTTTTTCCTTCCCTCGTCTCACTTTAATTCGAGTTTTTTAATTTGTCCTTTTTAAATTAATAAGTTTTTTATTTTTTTTCTTCAGACGGTGAAAATTGAACAGATAGAGGTAATAGAAATCTTGAAGGTACCCTTTTGGAATTTGAAGAGATTTTTGTGAGAAAAAATAAAGTAATTGGTACTAGAAAGAAAAATAAGAACAACAAGTATGGAAAACTGCAGAAGAAATTGTGAAAGAAAGAGACCACCAGGCGTCACTTTTGAATTATATTGAACAGAAAGTTTTTTTATTTACTGTTAGTTTTGGATTAAAAGAACTATCAACTTTTCATATATATATTGAGGACTATTTCTGTTATGTGGTATGCATTAAGGACCAAAATATACATTAAGGATAATTTTCTCTCGTACCTACTGTTTGATCAAAAAGTGTTAAACTTTTTTGTTAAATTAATTAGATAAATGATAATGGGTAAATTCTATTTAAATATAATAAATCCTAGATCCAAGATTGATGGAAGTAATAGTCATAAACCACATTTAAATATTAAATGTCAAAAGGAGGTTTAATGATATTGTTGTAAATGAATGAGGGGATAAGGACAAACAATAAATATGATAAATGGCAATAGCTGTTGTCACGACCCAAAATCTACCAAGGGTCGTGATGGCGCGAGACGCCACTGTCAGGAATGTGAGCACGTGATTTTTGCCTCATACGAATTACTCCCACAAAATCAAAACAAAATCGTATGTTTTATTGTGTGTATTTTTGTGAATTTTCGTAGTATTTCCTGTCATTATTGGCTTATGTCCGTGCATGTTTATGTGTTTAAATTAATAGAAAATACAAAAAATATGTTGTAATTGTATTTTACAAGTTAATAGATATTTTTGAGTTAATTAATAACTAAGTGTTTTAGAAAAATGAAAAGAAAATCATAAAAAATATGTATTTTCACATTTTTTTTTTAGAGTTTTAAGTCAAAATTGTGTGATTTCTCTTTTTAAAAATTGGTGTTTAAATTATGTATGATAATTATTAATTGGAACAAAGTAGTATTTAAAGTTGATTAGGATCTATAATTTAATTTAGGAGAAATTAGTATGAATTTTGGGAATAATTAGAAAATAAAAGAAGGGAAATAAAGAAGAGATCCCGGAATCGGGCCAAACCCCATACTCTTGAGAAGGCCCAATCCTAAACACACCCAAACTTACCCAAAACAAGCCCAAAATCAATGCCCCATCCGGTCAAGCTTCTCGACCAAACCAAACGACGACGTTTCAAGTCGATCAATCTCAATCGTTGAATCATTTTTTATCAAACGGTCCAGTGAGATTCTCACCACCCGACCCGTCTCCCCTGGACTGACCCAATCCCCTACCAAAAACAAAACGATCCCGTTCCAATTTAAGTGAATGATCCAAGTCGTTGATCTCGTTTAATCGAACGGCCTGAATCAAATTTCCATCCCAGTATATAAGGCCCAAACCATACCCTGCCCCCCTTCAGACCCCCCCTCGCATCATCGTCTCTAAGCCCTTAGAGACCAAACAAACCTCCGCTTTCCCTCACCGTGCTCCGCCCACCGGAAATCGCCTCACGGCGGTTCCGGTGGTCCAACCCCTCCCAAATTTACACCACTTCTTCACCTCAACCTCCCCATGTCCATGCCACCTTCATCTTCCTTCGAGTCCCAGCCCATATCTTCGAATATTCGAAAAACCAAACAGCTTTTCCGGCATCACCTCCGATGGCCACCAAATTTACACCCTAGGTCCCCCTCCGCTTCCTCTTCCCAAATACCAACTCTGTTTCCCTCGAATCACCCCAAAACTCATCGAATATTGTTTTGACCACATGAACCCTAGCGTCGCCATAAAATTCCCCGGTAGCGGCGTCATCTCCAATCAATCCCAAAACTACACCCCTGAACCACCATCACTTCCTCGCCCCAAATCCCGTATTATTTTCCTTCAAACTTCTCTGGAACGATTCGAATATCGAATCAAAGGTTCGAGCCCTAAGAGCCTAAAAATAAAATTACATAGGCAGGTTCAAGGGTTCACTTTCTTGAAGTCTTAAAACCAATTACATCGCGAAATGATGTCCTCCACCTGTTCTTGATAAAGAACAGATGAGGGACATCATCTTGCGGTGTAATTGAAAGGGTCAATAGCAGGTCAAGTTTGAACTGGTAAGTTTCCATTATTATTTCTGTTCGCCTTAATATTCGGTCCATCTCTACTCCTTCTTCTTCTTTTATTTTCTGTGAATAACTTGGTTAAGATATGAATTAGGTTTTAGTTGAATTGTTAATTATATTTAATTTTTAGTGCCTGTGCCTATGAATATTGTTAGTCAATCTTAGGGATAACTCTAAAACTCGAACCCCTTTAATGTGGCCTGCATTTTGTTTTAATTCTATTTTTCAGTTTGATTTTTATGTTTGGTTTCGATTGAAAAATCCTTGTTTATTGCTGATAATTTGATATGTGTGTTGGATTTATTCAACTATTCTCATTCTTTTATTTGTTCATTATCAATTGGTTGATTTGCAATTCATGTTGGTCTAAGGTTTTGGATTAGGAATTACTGCATTGTTTTGGGGTTTCTGGTAGGGCTTGGGTCAGAATTTGAGTTCGAATGTGTATGTAAGTTGGTTGAAAATCAGCTTTCTGTTAGTTCTAAAGTCCAGGATAGGTCTATACAATAAACCAATTCTCATTTCTAGTGTCAGTTTTTATTGTGTTTGTTGTTTGTAAGAAATTAGGATTTAAAAGATGTGAATAACAGGTAGGTTTTAAGAGTAATTCACAAAGGCTGGGAGGTAACAAATCAGGGGTAATTCAGGGGGTAGTTTGGGCATAAGGGGGCTGCTAAAGGATTGAATAGAGACAAGGGTTAGTGGGGTTGGAAAAGTTAAAAGATAATGTTAAGTGGGATTAAATAGTTAAAAGATACTAATAGTGGAAGACTACTTTCTGATTTTAAGGGTTGAAATAAGTTAGTTAATTGTCCACTAGTTGCCTAAAATCAGGAGAAAAAGAGTTTGAGAGGAGATATAAAAGGGAATAGGAGAGTTCTTTTAGACATTTCTGCCAGACACACACATACACTGAAAAAACTCTGAAAATCTGAGAGCTGAGAGGACTCACACACTCATTGAAAGACACACGCATACTGAAAGACTGAAAAAGAATACTGAGAGTCAAGGAGAGTTCTTCAGGCATTCAGCTCTAAAATGTCATTTTGAGAGATGGGATACCTTAAGAGTTTGAGAGAGCTTGGTCAGTTTTTTTTAAAGCATAGGAAAGGTTTGGAAAGAAAAGGGTATTGTTCCGTTGGGTTTTAGATAAAATTTGGGGTTCTAGACACTGATTTCTATTCCCTGCTGATTGCTAGACCTATTTGAAATCTATCGATTCTGTTTTTGAGCCTGTTCGAGTTCAGTAGAGTCTTTGTGGTTGTTTTGCTATTGTTGTTTTGTTTTACAACTTTCCGGGCTGAGTTTGTGGCTATTTGAACTTCAAATTGATGCTGTGAACTGCTGTGAATTGTTGCTATGACTTGTTGTGTTACTGCTGCTGATCGCTCTTTCTTCATTGTATCTCATTTCCAGGTACCTATTCGAATCAAGTGTTGATGTAACTTTGAAGTTAAAATGCTGAGAAATTTGCTTCCTGGAACCTATGTGTTCAGTTGTCATAACGAAATAGATAGTGGATAAGTTGCATTTGTGTAGTTTTACTTTGATTTATGTTATAAAACTTGGACTGTCTAATTAGGATTACTTCTGCTTTTGGACTGTGAAATTTGCTCTTAAATTGGACCGCTTAGGACTGTTAATTTGTAATTATTAGTTATAGATATAGTATGGTTTAGTATTGATTTTATTTTTTAATATTGTGTTAAGGATACATAATCGGGACCGATTTGAACTCGTAATTGATTTGGAAAATAGCATATGGTGCCGGTTTCATTTTCAATTTCAGTTTAAATAAGTATTCCAAATAGTCCAGCATGGCAATAGTTAATACTAGCAGCTTAGTTATTAATGTCACTCCCTTGTTTAATTGAATTCATTGTTCCCACGCTAGTAAAAATTGTATACTAGTAGTTAATATCAGCAGTTCATTTGAAATGAACACGTCTCAAGAATTAGACTGTGTTGAATTACTTCGTGTTAGTGATTAAGGTTAGTTTTAATTTCAATAACTGTAAAAAAGAGTTCCGGATGGTTCTGAATTTCACGTAGTTAATTCCAATAGTTCTGTTTAACTAACAATGTTGGTTTGAATTAGTTTGAGAATAGTTAGTCTACTTTTGTAATACTGTTGTCAAATTTAGTTTCTATTTTTAATTTTAATGATACGCACCAATAGATAAAGGAATAAAATATAAGCGTAGGATGAAGTGCAAATCGGCGTTTAAATAAATCGTTGGACCGCCAGCCCAGGGATTCGACCTTCGGACCTTCACAACGCAGCTTGATTAGCTTGACTAATCTGAGTTAATCCCAAGCCTAACGTCTGTGGCTATTGGGATTTTTGTCCGATGAGTGCATTATATGGTTTGGGCTCTTTGGGCCCAGGATTGAAATGGCCATTGGTGTGTTAGTCTTTAAATGGCCAGATGGGAGGTTTTCAAGTTAGGAAGAGTGTTCAAACTAAAAGGCGTTCCCTTTTGTTTGGACCCGAACTCGAATTTGAAGCTCGAATTTTATAATATTAATTAATTAGGGTCTTTTCTCTATTTTTAGAGACAAAATAATTAGAAAAATCATAGTCGCTTTAGGATCGGTCTTTAAATAAAAAATGAGATAAGCCTCGCCAAATAAAAATGCAAAAACTGCGGGGCCCTCAATGTGGTTATATTAAAATACTTAGAATTCGGGACGTGCCATTTAGCAAATTTTTATGGCCTCTCGCAAAGTTAATAACACGTTAGTCGCTTTAGGCACGTTCTTTTAAAATTCTACCTTCCTAAATTCGGGTGTGCATTTCAGGCGACCCAAATCCAAATCCCAAAACGTTGAATAAAATGTGTCGAGGATCCGGGTGCATTTCATGTGACGTGATCCAAAAATATGTTTTAAACGACGTTCAATTTCTTAAAAATTATTTAAAAGCGGTAAATAATTCTAAAAATTGCACAATAGGATAACATGTATAAAAATCAGATTGTAGCCAAATATAGCAGTTGAGCGACCATGCTAAAACCACGGAACTCGGGAGTGCCTAACCCCTTCTCCCGGGTTAACAGAATTCCTTACCCGGATTTCTGGTTCGCAACTGTAATACAGAGTCAACCCTTTCCTCGATTCGAGATTCAAACCGGTCACTTGGGACACCATAAATCTCCCAAGTGGCGACTATGAATCTCTTAATAAACGAATCCCATTTCGATTGTCCTTTAATTGGAAAAACTCCTTTTATTATACACTATCCTACGGGGTGGAGTAAGAAAAAGGAGGTGTGACAGCTCTGGCGACTCTGCTGGGGACGGTTTAACCCAGAACTTTTGTTCAGGGTTCAAGAATTCGAGCTTGGTATACTTGTTGTATTTGGACTGTATATTATCTGATTTTTCTACATGTTTCATGCTATATGTGATAAATGCTCTACCGCTTTGATATTTGGTGAATTGTATATAAACTGTTACGAATCCCTTCCTCTCTCTGAGTCTTCTACATCATGGAGAATGGTGCACTTCGTGTGACTTCTCTTCTGTTTAGAGTCTTTTCCCATTTAGAACGAGGTTCGGATAAGTTGCTAAGCCGGCGGAGCTTCTGTATCCCCGGTACGCTGCCCCCCNTTGGAGGCTCAACACAGGGGTTGGGTCTGTCTAGGACAGGTGTACCTGAAACGAAAAAGACCATCCTGATGCATCTTACTTGCTACTTGTGCATTTATTTGCTTCAGACGTGCATGTTGATCGGCTTTTGAATATTGAAAAAAAATAAAGAGAAATAGTAGTGTAGAGGGCTAGGGGAGTTAATCACTTGTTTTAAAAATACCAACGTCCAAGTAGTGTCGAGACTCTGCCGGATTTTTTAGAAAAATGAAAGAAAAAAAAGAGTTTTATTTTTCAAAATAGTTTATTTTATTTTCCACTGAAAAAGAAAAAAAAATATTTCCAAAAATAGCCTGCTTTATTTGCCAATAAAGGAAAAATGTGATTTGGTTTCCAAAAAATAGTTTGTGTTTTAAAATGAAAAAAAAATATAGTTCGATTTATTTACCAATGATTAAAAAAAAAAAAGAGAAATAGTCTTCAAAAAATAGTTCAATGTCTTGTTTTCAAATATAGTTTGTTTTATTGTCTCGAACTACGCCGGTTTGATTCTCACAGGGTGTGGAAAACGTAGGCAACCCCCATCGGTCCAACTTTCTTTGTTAGTCAGAAATGAACAGCAATTTTGTAAATAAGTAAGGTAATGCTACTTGACAAAAATAGCCGAATGTTCCCGAAAGGGACGCCGGAAGGCTGATTTGCCATAACCAGCCACTTTTGGTCATTTTTCAAGGTTTTGATCAGTTAGCGCACACAGCCTTAAAATCATCATCTCCGAAGTGCTGAAAGGCCGTGTTCGAGAAAATCGGGTCTTTCATTTTAATTTGAAAAAAAATAGTCAGTTTTCTTTGGAGTCAAACAAATTTTACTTTTCGCTCAATCACCTTAATAAATGTGCAGGATGAGCACAAATAAAACTGAACCTTTCACAGTCTTCAATGAGGTCCCCGTGCAGCTCCACATGTGGTGGAATGATTTGGAAAAAGGTAGCAAAGAAACGGTGGTAAGAATCATGGGAGGTCTCGTCGATTTACTGAATGTCAAGCCAAAATCGGATATCATCGAAGCCTTAATCCCTTTTTGGGACCCGACGCGCAATGTATTTTGCTTTTCTGACTTTGAACTCACACCCACGCTGGAGGAAATCACGGGTTATGTAGGTTTGAATGGAAGCTTGAGGGGTCAATATCTTTTGTCATCAAGACCGGTATCTCCGCACCGATTTTTGGATCTATTAAATATTAGCCGAAATGTTCAGAATAAGGATTTGTCTGGAGGATTTTGTACTCTCATGTTCCTGTATCAACGATATGGTAATCCTCGGGGTTTCGAAGATCCAGATCTTGGGCTAACCCATGCTGGAAATAGAAACAAATGGGAAGCAAGGCGAACTTTGGCGTTCATAGTAGCATTCCTAGGATTCGTGGTCTGCCCACGAAAAGATAAGAAGATAGAAATATGCCTTGTAGGGATGGTCGATGTTGCAATTAAAAGGGACGACAGTACTGTGGTTCCCTTGATCTTGTCAAAAATCTACCGAGCCCTGACCATATGCCGGGAAGAATGAAATTTTTTCCAAGGTCGCAATCTGCTACTTCAATTATGGATGCAAGAACACCTTTGCCACCGAGTGGGGTATATGCATTATGGTTTGACCGGTTTGAGCTGCATCAAAGAGTTTGAGAAACGAGCAGTGGGTGTTGCATTTCCCGAGGATACCAAAGCTTGGCTTGTACAATTGAGGTCCTTGACTGCCGATCAAATTGAATGGTCATTTGGGTGGCTACCCGTTACTGAGGTAATATACATGTCGGCTGGAGAGTGTCATATTCTTCTAATGGGCATCCGGAGTATCCAGCCGTATGCTCCTCACCGAGTATTGCGCCAACTGGGAAGGTTTCAAGTAGTCCCTAATGATGAAGACCTTAGTAAGCAAGTCATTGAGTTGGGACCAAGAGCCACATTTTCGAAGGATAAAATTCGAAAGCTATGGAATGAATGTAGATTTCTCGAGCCTAGAACTATGGTCCAAGATCTGGCTAAAGGTGAGATGGACCAGAAGTATTATGTCTGGTTTTGGAAAAGATTCCAGATTTCTCAAAGGTCTGCTAAAAGAGTCTATGTCCAGCAGTTTACGAACGACTCACAAGAATAATGGGGTTGGTTGACGAAAGAAGAAAGCTACAGGGCAAAAATAGGCAAGCTGGAACAACAGTTTAAGGACCTACAATTTGAAAATAGTGTGCAAGCCGCTGCCGACGGGGGAGAAAAAAGGAAATTGACTCAAAAAATTGAGGCTCTCAAAGATCAAAATTGGAAGTTAAAAACAATTGTCAGAAAGCCAGAAAGAAGCCGGGTTGACCAAAAAATCATAAATGAACTAAAAAGGAAAGCCCGTGAATTCCAAGAGAACTTAGAGAAATCTGAAGCTAGACTAGCAAGGATCCAAGCCAGATGGGCAAGAGGCACAGAGGAGCGGGAACAGCGTGTGCGGCAGATAAAGAGGGACTACGAGGGGAGCATCGTTATCTTGGGAGAAACAATATCCACCCTCGAAGAACGGGTATTCAGACAAGCCAGAGATTTCAGAACAGAGAGGAAACGTTGTTATGACCTAATGACGCGGATGGAGGAACAAATGAATGAGTTTCAAGATCAACTCCTCCATAACTCTCGAATGCTGGGGACAGGGAACCAACAGATAGAGCGGTTGTTTCGGGAAAAAGACAGGATCAGGGCAAGAATCGAAGATATCAGGCACTACATCACCAGGAAGTGCCTAGCATGCGAGGATATGACCCGTACCACCTTCTTTGCTGCGATAATGATGTATGTCTGCCAGATCATGGAAGAATTGAAAGGGTTGCAAAGGGATCTCGCACCAAGGCCGAATGATGCCTCACGAGCCCCAGGAAAATTTAAAACATTGATGTATTTTTAATCTTTTTAAATTTGGTAAATCTATCAGTCAGTTCTTTAAGTATTGTTTAGTTCTTCTTTAAAGTTTGTAAACTTTGTTCAAGTGGCTTAATAAAAGCAGTTGTTTGTGTGGAAAATATTTTACCACGTACTTCAAATGGCCAGAACTACGCATAGTCTGATTCATGCGGGGTCATGATACGTAGGAAATCCATATAAGATTCGACCACCGCTAGAAAGAAAGAAAATAAAAGAAAAAGAAAAATAAATAAAATAAAAGAGGGGCACAGCTATTAAAAGCCGGAATGCCGCATGCAATAGAAGCGAATGGCATGATAGAAATGGTTAAACTGCCTAGGTGCATTGCATCCCAATGTGCAATTACCTATTTGTTAAACTCTAAAAACTAACAAGTTTGTTGTTTTCCAGAAATTTCAAGCAGTTAGTTTACTTAGAGCGTACTGTCACAACACCACTATCAGACCAAATCAAAGGGACCGATACCGGTGATAATGTCTAGCCCTGATAGAGAAGGAAACATTAAGGTAGAAGAGGTAGACGTACAAGCAATGAAAGATGAGGTGTACAAATTGAAACAGCAAATGGCCGAGATGTACCAAGCTTGGACAAGTGGTCAGCCAGCACCACCCTATCCTGCTAACCCCACTTTTCTCCCGACACCCGCCCAATCGCCGGAACGGCTTGTTTCGGACTCATCACTCAACTTTCCTACATATCAACAGCACCAGACAACCGACTCCCGGACACCCCAAATGCCAAAAACAAACCCATACCCTCCACCACCAATTACCCCTATTTTCGTGGCACCTCCACTGGCCACACTCCACAGGTCTTCCAGCGAGCCTGTGTTCCAAACTCAGGATCATCAGTATTATCCTCCAGAACCCACCTTCAAAGCACCCGAACCTTACCCATTCCCCCTTCAGCTTGACAACCCGGCAATGCCTGAAAAGCAGAATAAGAACCCAGAGCAGGAAGAAATGGTTCGGAAAAGTAAAGAGCCTGGAGCAATCTTTTCGAAATATGCAGGGTCTGGGTGGCCAAGTTACTGTGGCGTATAAGGATTTATGTTTGTTTCCAGATGTTCAGCTGCCAGCCGGGTTCAAGATGCCTAAGTTCGATTTGTATGACGAACATGGTGATCCAGTGGCATATTTGCGAGGATTTTGCAGTAAGATGAGAGGGGCGGGCGGAAAAGATGAGTTGCTGATGGCGTACTTCAGCCAGAGTTTGAGCGGGTCTGCATTGGAATGGTATACACGACAGGACCATGGTAGATGGTACACCTAGGATGACTTGGCACAAGCATTCGCCGGCCACTTCCAGTACAATCTACAAATCATTCCAGATCGTCTATCGTTGATAAAATTGGAGAAGAAACCTGGGAGAGTTTCAGGGAGTACGGGTTCCGTTGGAGAGAACAGGCCGCGAGGGTCAATCCCCCAATGAAGGAAGGAGAGATGGTTGATTACTTTCTGCAAGCTTTGGAGCCAACTTATTTTGGTCACTTAGTGAATGCGATTGGAAAATCGTTCAATTAGGTTGTGAAAATGGGCGGTATGATAGAAGAGGGACTCAACTCTAATAAAATAATGAGTTACTCGGCAATCAAAGTGTCACGACCCAAATCCCAAACCCAGTCGTGATGGCGCCTCTCGTGAAGACAAGGCCAGCCAACAAAACAAACGCTTCCTTGTAACAGTTATTAAACATTTATAAAACTAAAACATGATTAGCATAATCAAAAGCACAGAAAACAACGATAACAACGGGGAACCATCCCGTTACAGCCCGACATCGGGGTGTCACTAGTCATGAGCTACTACAGAGTCCACTAAAGTACTACAAGTACATCGATAATAGGAACAAAGTCTGAAAGTAACAGGAACAACATAAAATAAGAGAGAAGATCTGGTGCCGCGGACGCTAGCGGTCACCTGACTCAGCCATGAGAACAAATCTTCAAACAGCTCAAAAC
>MU669460.1:7456-23777 GCA_026770625.1 Nicotiana glauca
GGCGTTATATTAGAAAGGGGGTCGGGTTTTAAAATTAGAAAAATAAAAGCCCGGGTGAGATCTGCGGTCGCATCTGCGATCGCAAAGTAGACATGCGGTCCGCATAATGGACCGCAGAATTGCTCCTCAAAAACTAAATGTTCTGACACGATCTACGACAAGAATGCGGTCCGCATTCATGTTCTGCGGTCGCATAATGTGCCGCAGAATTGACCGCATTTTAGCTTCAATCTTTGACAAATCTTCTGTTACACTCTGCGTTAGGAAATGCGGTCCGCATTTCGATTTTGCGATCGCAGAATGGGCCGCATTTTTGACATTATCTTAGACCAATTTTCTGCTTCACTCTGCGGTAGGAATGCGGTACGCATTTCGATTCTGCGACCGCATTCTTGACTGCAGAATTGACAATTTTCTGGAAAAATTTATTCTTTTGATTTTTAAAGCTTAGATCACCACCGAGGGTCCGAACCGCTCCTAACACAATATTCGAACCTTGACACTATGAGCTACTAGATTTTAAGCACAAAATTTTACGGGGCCTTACAACCAGCTCCGATTAGAGCACCTCCTCTTCAGAGTTATTATCGCAACCAATCGGCTCGTTAAGGTCAGTGTCGGTTTCCACAACTGCAGTATCAAGATGGATGTTTCAAGTGTAGTGAGTATGGGCATATCTAGAGGACATGTCCGAGATTAGTGGGTGTTCAGCCACAATATCAAGGTTCTCATGCCATAGTTCCAACACCAGTTACTTTACCGCCCGCTCATCCAGCTAGAGGTAGGGGTCAGGGATCAAGAGGTAGAGGTCAGCCCGCTAGAGGTGGAGGTCATGCCGTTAGAGGTGGAGGCTAGGCCGCTAGAGGTAAAGGCCACCCAGCAGGAGGCCTTCTCAAGAATATTGTTCAGAGTGGTGGGAACTATTCCGAAATAGTAGGAAATTAATTAAAATAACTATTTCGAGATATTAAAAAAATAATTAAATGACTATTTTATTCATTGTAAAGTCTATTTTAAAGGATAATAAAGACGAACGATATTTCGCTAAAGATCTTCGTGCTTTTAATATAGTATAGATAGATAGATAATAAACTAAAAGAATTACAAGAAAATACACATGGCTTCACACCATAACAAAAAATGACCCATATTTTTAAGTTTTACCCTACCTAGCCCATATTGTACATATTTTGAAAGCATTACTGTTGCATCGAAAGAGATAAATGTTGACTAATCTGGCTAACATTGAACTTGGTAAAATGAAATGGTTGAATAATTGAAAAATGAGATTATTCAGGAATACACATTGAATGCTGAGATTACGCATTGAATTTCTGGTAGTAGATCCATAATCAAAAAAGTGTTTGTGATTGTTCCAGAAGAAATGAAACAAAAGATATGGTAGAGCTAGGACAGTTATTGTATGAGGTCTACCCAATGCTAGATGCAGAGGCGCATAATAGATCGATATGAACATCATGAGCTATCCCGTAATAAAACCAGTTGTTGCTAATACATTCTTCTCGGTTCCTTCTTCCATAACCAGAGCTCGGAGAAGGAAGAGATAAGAGGGTCCTATGGAAAATGTGGTCAGAAAACCATAATAGAGTCTGACCACAACGACCGAATTGATTATCTTCATGTATAAGGATACTAGATTACCTAGTAGAAAAGAATGGCAAATTCAAAATATGTATTCTTACAACCATTGCTTCTAAAAGCTATGGAGTTAAATCTGTGTTCTCACAATCATTGCTTTCACTCTCCCTTCTTCTCACATCTTACATATGCTTCAAGGGGCTATGTATTTTTTGCTTTTCCCCTATTTGCAATGTCAGAAAATTGAAAAGTAGAAGTCCACCATTGAAGGTCATTCAAAGCTTTGCTTTCGAAAATAGGGTTTTGAGTTTGTTAGTTGTTTGGATTAGGTGTTGTTCCAATTGACTTAAAATATCAAAAGGAGTTCAAAACTAAAATTTAAAGTGATTTGGAGTAGATTTGAGCTAAATTTCAGAAAAGACGCAAGGTAGAAGACGAAGTCATTTTTTTGTATAATTATGTATAATCTTGTGTAATAGTGAATATGAGTGTATAAATACATCTTATATACTATTATACACTTTTATAAACCTTTATACAATCGGTTGTAGACGAACTGCTTCCACGATTTTCAATTACAATCCTAGTTCAAAACCAGTCCAAATTTTATATACAACATCCTTATACTATTTCTAACAAGTCTAAATAACACACACTCTAAATTTCTCACTAAATTAAATTCAAAATTTAAACCTACATATTTAAGAATGTTAAAAATCTAATTTTTACCACCCAAATTGATTTGGTTAGTTAAACTAATATTTGAGTCGCAGTTATTGATTCAAAAATTAACTTAAAAGCTTGAACAATTTTTTTTTAAAATTAAATAATAACTTTTGAGAATCTACTAGAGTTGAATATTGAGTATTAACCTATTATTTTTGGATTAATTAATTATAAATTAAAATATGAGCTATAAAATTGAAAAGTAGGGAGCTGAGTTGTTCTGAAATTTTCTAATAAAATGGCCAAATTTTTTTTAGATTTAAGTACATAAGATAGAAATGCACAAAACAAGAAATGGTAGGGCAGAAATTGCAATTAAGCCGCAATGAAAACCCGAAGAAATTACCGCGGCAAAAATGGAAATAATCAGAAGTATGTGGGAACTTTTGGAAGAAACAGGAAAAACGCATAAAAGGGGAAAGAGAGAGTCACATCTCACCTGATTCTCTTTCTCTCATCGATGCATTCTCTCACTTCCATCGCGTGCCCTCGTCGGCTCTAGACTCTCCGATCACTTCTCCGGCGAACTCATTCTTTCTCTCCGGCGACATCTTCGGTATATTTTCCAGTTAAATTATGAGCTCCGATTCGATGTACATGTATATGTTCATGTATAGACACATGTGTGTGTATGTATGTATGTATTATATATGATGCACTGTTGATGCGGCGGTTAGTTGCTTTTTCTTTAGCTTCTGATTGATTTTTTATTGCTCTTTTTATTTTGAGTAGTTGTTGAAATTGTGTTGTTATGTTGTGGTTTATTTGCGGCGATCGTCAGAGCTGTGATTGATGGAATAGTTTTATGCTGTTAAGGTTTTAACTATTGTTGTTTTTTTATTCTATTATTGATTCTGAGATTAAGAGTTTTTGTACTTTCGTTGGTTAGGCATAGTGGAGGTTTAGTGTTGATTACTAGTAGGGTTTGAGTTCCATTTCCAGGTTATTATTTGTTGCAATTATTCACGGCATTCATACAAGCTAGCTGTTCAATACAAAGCACTGATTCCCGAAGTTTTAATATTTCATTAACGGTGTGAAACTTTAGTGTTAGCACACTTTTCTGTGTCTTAGATGTGTGTGTATTTTTTTATTTTCTCAGTTCTATTTGTTTTTCTGATTTATAGGATTTAAGTTAATACACCTTAAGTGAATTTTAATTGGTGATAGCAAGTTATTTACCATTTTTACCATATTATCAATTAATGTTTATCAAGAGATTTAACTATAATTACCTAATAAATGACATGATTGTGTAAATATTTTAACACCATTAGTGCATTGAACTTAACTTCTTATTTATATACTTTTATGAAAAAAAATATTGGATACATTTTTTCTTTCTTGGGTGGAACCCTGAAAAATGTTGAATAGCGTTAGCTCATGTTTTGTTGGGGCAAAATGTTTAATTTCGATAGCTCTAGTTTATATGGCCCTAGGAATAACTTGGTCAGCAAGTTGGTTATGGAACCTATCAAGTCAGGGTCTCCTGGAACCATGTCAGGATCAAGTAATTATGTTGTGTGTTTCTGTCACCCAATTACTGCTTTACAGATATATCATATGGTACCAGCCGACATGTCTCATGCCACCAAAATGCTATTACTGTGTTGGTACCTGCAGTTTCTGGGAAAAATTCCGGATTCTGGACAAAGAGTGCTAAGAGCTTTGCTAAAAAATTACTGAAAAGATTGTTTAAATGGAACTTAAGAGTAGAATTCCTTTTCACTGGGCAATAAGCATGAATAAGTAGCAAGCTCACATGAATAACTGAATAAAGAAAGAAACAGAGGGAACTATGGCTTGTGGGTTATTTAGTTATGAAATATCATTTCAGACATCTTTGGCTAGTAAATATGGATAGTGAATGAGGTCTTAGGGTTTTTTCCCGGTCATGTAGGTTGTATCATACTCTTGTAGGCCTGTTTCTTTACTACTTTTACTTTAGGCCTATCTCAGCACTTTTTAAATTTTGGACTTGTTTCAATCACATATATTTTTCATTTGTGCTTTATAATGTATCTTACTGAAAGTCTTACTCCTCTATGATTAAATACCTAGTTCAGAGGGGTAAATGATCTTCAGAAGACCAAAATGATATTGAAGCAATAGACAACCCACTAGATTTGCCAGTATGGACATTTATAACTGTGGGTAATTCGGAGTATTCCAGTCACTGACCTTCGATTTGTTCTTTTTATACAATTCTACCGGTGATGACTAAGTTTCATTGGATTTTATTCTTGGTACTACTTTATCTTCTTCTTTCTCCGTATTGCTTGAATTTTAAGCCTCCAAATACATAATTCTGTTTTTATGTTCTTGATGTTTAGTCATAATTCCTTGAGCGGGGCTCTATCGGAAACGGCTGCTCTACCTTCAAGGTAGGGGTAAGGTTTGTGTACACGCTAGCCTCCCCAGACCCCACTTGTAGGATTTTACTGGGTTTGTTGTTTTTGTTGATTTTTAGTCATATTCTACTACTCCCTCTTTCTTGAGACCCAGAAATGCCTCAAGGTACTTGTGCGCTTCAAGCATGCATCATTCTTAACAGGCCCTGATGCTATATATGGTGTTGCAACTTTGTTGCCTTGAAACCCAAATATTCTGCTCATATTTCATCAATGAAGCCATGTTTGTAGCCTGCCAACATCAGATTTTGAGTATTTAATAAGAGCGCCCGTGTTGTCAACTATTCCTTTCTTCTCAACGATAAAGCCAAATATTAATCTGATCTGATTTTCTTACTGGCTTAAAGATTGCTTGGTTTTCTTGTTAGCTTTTGTTGAATTTAGTTGATGATATGATTTAGTCTGGAAACTCCACAGGTGTTTGAAATTTGAGTAGGGTTGCATTCTGTTGAATTGTGAACATATTGAAATTACAATGAATCAGCGTACCACAATCGATTTAGACCAGGGATGGCAATTCATGCAAAGGGGCATTACAAAGCTGAAGAACATTCTAGAAGGGCTGCCAGAGCCACAGTTTAGCTCAGAGGACTATATGATGCTGTACACGTATCCTTTTAGACTCCCACACTGTTTGTGGTTTCATGTTGTAGATAACTTGGATTTGGTTCACCTTTTGTCTCCTTAATTCTACTAACAGGACAATTTACAATATGTGTACTCAGAAGCCTCCACATGATTACTCTCAACAGCTATATGACAAATATCGTGAATCTTTTGAAGAATATATCACAGCAACGGTAAGGGTAGCTGTGGTTTTCACTCACATTTCAGTTCATTAGCATTAATGAGGTATAAGAAAGGAGGAAAAAGGAGCTGAATAAGCATTATTTTTATTTTTTTCTGGGATGTTTGCTCTCTTTGTATGTTGGTTGACTCTTATAAAATGACGTTTTTCCGATTATCATACAACTGAGTCTGGTGAACCTTTTTGTTGCATCTTTACGTTTGGATTTTGAACATGTAAGCTGAGATGGTTAGTGCGGGTAGTGTTCTTGGTGCACTCTATGATTACATGTATCAAAACATTTAATACTGGGACCTCTATAGCATTAACAGGTTTGTTTAGGATCTGAGTTTAATTCAGAAGCTGCTTTTTTGACAAGAGTATTTTTAATTTTCATTCACACTATTGCTAAATTTGATTTTTAAAAGAGGAGTTACGTTGTATTGGATTTAAATTTAGAAAGCTGTTCTTGCTTCTTCTTCATCACGTAGAATATAATAGGAAAAGGGGAAGGCCGAAGGGGCAAGTGGAGAAATGTTACAAAATACAGCTAACTTCCATGGATTTCTTTGTTTGTTAATTTAGGCATGCAATTTCACATAGGAGGTTAAAATCTTGGAAAACTCAAATTTAGCTTAAAGTTTGTTTACCTAATTGTTTGTTTCTCCAACTAATTATATCTTGACATTCCTAAATATCATTTTAATAGTGCTACTTCTGGATCAGGTATTGCCTTCTCTGAGAGAAAAACATGACGAGTTCATGTTGCGAGAGCTGGTAAAAAGGTGGTCGAACCATAAGGTTATGGTCAGATGGTTATCGCGATTCTTCCATTATCTTGACCGCTATTTCATTGCCCGGAGATCTCTGCCAGGGCTTAATGAAGTTGGACTAACTTGCTTCCGCGATCTGGTAATTTATGGCTCTCCCTCTCTTTTCTTCTTCTAATCAGAATTTTGCTTCTGTGTCATCTATTAATACATCTTCACCTGATTCCTTGGTTAAATTATCAAGCACTGAGTTCAGCTCATGGCTTCTATTTTCACTTTCAATTCAGTTTTCTGGTTTTACCGTCTTCTAGGATTTGGGTTTTAGTTTGGCAATATATACTCATCTTCTGGCAGGTCCTTTTACCAGAAAATTTTATCATTTATCTTACTGGCGACTGTTTGCTATTTCAGGTCTACCAAGAGTTGAATGGCAAAGTCAGGGATGCTGTCATATCTCTGGTATCTCTTTGGTTTCCTTTGAGTTTTCATTACCTTTTTTTCCTTTTGATTGAGTAATACCAATCCTCTAATCAGATTGATCAAGAGCGTGAGGGAGAGCAAATTGATAGAGCTCTACTGAAGAATGTGCTAGACATATTTGTTGAAATTGGAATGGGCCAAATGGATTATTATGAGAACGATTTTGAAGCTGCAATGCTCAAGGACACGGCGGCTTATTATTCTCGCAAAGCTTCTAACTGGATCCTTGAAGATTCATGTCCAGATTATATGCTGAAAGTTAGTATACCGCGTATGCGACCCCTTAATTCTATCACTCTCTCTCCGTTGCTACTTCTATCTATCCTTTTGCTGGTTAACGTTCATATGTTGACCTACATATTCTTGTCAATGTTCTTTAGGCCGAGGAGTGCCTGAAACGCGAGAAGGATAGGGTCTCTCATTATCTCCATTTAAGTAGTGAGACAAAGTTGCTAGAGGTTCATTCTAGCTCTTAATCTTTTTGCTTTACTGGGACTCGAGCCTTAAAGATGGAGGATGTTGCTAACTGCATCCGTTATGGACAAATATAGTTTTTGTTGTTCCCATCTTTTTGGATCTGGAGCATCAGCATTCTATTAGTTGCAACTTTACTACTCTTAGCTTTCTGCAGAAAGTACAACATGAGTTGTTGTCTGTGTATGCCACTCAACTTCTTGAGAAGGAGCACTCTGGATGCCATGCATTACTAAGAGATGATAAGGTACTTTGCAGCGTCTTAATGGCCTTGTTTTTGAAAAATGTGCAGTCATTGATGAAATCATGATTTGATAGGTCGAAGATTTATCAAGGATGTATAGGCTCTTTTCTAAGATTCCTCGAGGCTTAGACCCTGTGGCTAGTATATTTAAGCAGGTTTGTGATCTAATTATCTCACATTTTCCTGAACTGTATAATTGTTAGTTACTTCATATATCTTAGTTTTCTCAATGCAGCATGTTACTGCTGAAGGTACAGCTTTGGTAAAACAGGCTGAAGATGCTGCTAGCAACAAAAAGGTTTGTAGATTTAGTCTTTTCTCAAATTCTTTGGTCTTGAGCAGTAACTTTCCTTAGTTGAGTGTTTCAACAGTTTGACTTACTTGGAACAAGTCAAACCAGAATTTTCTGCTATTTTAATATGCCAAGTTCTTGTATTCAAGATTCTGATCAGCTTAATTTCATAAGTTAACAATTCTATCTATTATGAACTGAGAAAAAGGGGGCTGGGGAGAGATAATTTAAAATATCTATCTATAATTTCATAATTCAAGTGCCCTCATGCTGCTGCACAGTGCATGAAGTACAAAGTGATTGTAAACCAAGTGAAAAAAGTGACAATATCGGTGACCTAGAAAATCATAACAGTAATCCATTAAGAAGGGAGATGGGTTCTATGTTGTATTGTGTACCACATTCTACATTGTTTGTAAGACTAGCAATTTATACATTAAAGCATCTTGCTATTCTTCTTATTTAAAATTTCCTGTTTGTGCCTTTTGATAATTTTTCTCCAGAGATTTCTAGTTAACATGATATCTACATTAGAGCATCTTGCTATTCTTCTTATCTTAATTTTCCTGTTTGTGCCTTTTTATTATTTTTGTTCAGAGATTTCTAGTTAACATCTTTTCTTGTTAGGTATCAAAAGCTTAAAATCACAAAGTTTGGTTTCATCTCTGTGATTGTGTTGTTTCATTTACTTTATTTGTCCTCCACTACTTGACCATCGATAATTTGGTGGTTAGGAATGTTACTGCGAAGAGGTAGTAGAAGTTTCTTTAAAACAGAAACCCGTGTCAACTTTTATACTTATCCTGAAAGAACGAGCACGAGCACTTGTCACTTGCCACTAGGGAACCAACAAATGATTTTGTCATGGATCGTTTTTAAATGTATTTAAATTTTTCTCCCCTTCTTCTGGTTGGAACAATGTCATATTTATGGTCAGTTGGTTGTTTTGATCTCTTTTGTGGATCATTCTATAAAAGATGAGACTGGTGATTCTTTGTGAATGCCTTTTAACAGAAATGGCTCAATGTCTTGCATTCTTTCTGATCACCTACTGTTTTTCAACAGGCAGAGAAGAGAGATGTGGTTGGTTTGCAGGAACAGGTAATCCCTTAGTAAATCTGTTATCTGATCCTTGAATATGTGTTTGGTGGTGAACTTACTTCTGAAGTTTCAGGTTTTTGTTCGGAAGGTGATTGAGCTTCATGATAAATATTTGGCATATGTGAATAACTGTTTCCAAAACCACACACTTTTTCACAAGGTATGTATTGGAGCATGGCTTTTTGTCTAATTTAATTTTTCTACTCCGCGCATTAGGATTGCTAATATCTGCCCGCCTTATCACTTTCTACTTTTGTAGGCACTTAAAGAAGCTTTTGAAGTCTTCTGCAACAAGGGTGTTGCTGGTAGCTCAAGTGCTGAACTTCTTGCCACATTCTGTGACAACATTCTCAAAAAAGGTGGGAGTGAGAAATTGAGTGATGAAGCCATTGAAGAGACTCTGGAGAAGGTGAGCTCTTGCTCCATAGCTCCCTTTCCCTTTCTTTCACTCAAGAATGTCTGCTTTTTCTTCGTGCCTCTGCAGCAGGAGAAAGCTGATAATAAATTTCACTTGCAGGTTGTAAAGCTCCTAGCATATATTAGTGATAAGGACTTGTTTGCAGAATTCTATAGGTAGAGTTCCCCACTACTGTGCTTCTCAGCCACTACTAGGATAGTAGCTTCTCTGTTGCAACTTAATGATTCCCGATTTTGGTCTCCCAGGAAAAAGCTAGCCCGGCGGTTGTTATTTGATAAGAGTGCCAATGATGAGCATGAGAGAAGTATCCTGACAAAGTTGAAGCAGCAGTGTGGGGGCCAGTTCACATCAAAGATGGAAGGAATGGTACGGCATCCAGATTATTATGCTGTATTTGAGGCTTTGTTCTCTGGTAACGTTCTTCTCTTCCTACAGGTCACTGATTTGACATTGGCAAGAGAAAATCAAGCTAGCTTTGAGGAGTATCTGAGCAACAATCCAGCAGCCAATCCTGGAATTGATTTGACGGTGACTGTCTTGACTACTGGCTTCTGGCCCAGCTACAAGTCTTTTGATCTCAACCTCCCAGCAGAGATGGTATATCATATCAATTTGTTAATTGGCATTGTGCAGTTGATTTGTCTTGGTTTTCTTGAACAAAATGTCACTGATACATTTTCTGCTGATGTATTATCAGGTTAGGTGTGTTGAAGTATTCAAGGAGTTCTATCAAACAAAAACGAAGCACAGGAAACTGACGTGGATATACTCTTTGGGCACTTGCAACATAAATGGAAAATTTGAGCCAAAGACTATTGAGCTCGTTGTCACTACTTATCAGGTTAGCTGACCAGATTGGCTTACCTAATGAAACCTTTTTATTGTGACATTATCAATGAGAAAATAAGATTGAAACTTCGTCCTTCGTCTTCATAGGCTTCTGCTCTGTTGCTATTTAATGCATCGGATAGATTGAGTTATCAGGAAATCATGACGCAACTAAACCTATCAGATGATGATGTTGTTCGGCTTCTTCATTCTCTTTCATGTGCGAAATATAAGATTCTAATCAAGGAGCCAAGCACCAAAACGATTTCTCCAACTGATGTCTTTGAGTTCAACTCAAAGTTCACTGACAAAATGAGGAGGATCAAGGTATAATTAGTGACGAGTTAAGTTAAACCTTTCTATTATGAGTTGTTGACGTTACTGAACTGTGAGGGTTTTGGTGTAATAATGCAGATACCTCTCCCACCTGTGGATGAGAAGAAAAAGGTAATTGAAGATGTTGACAAGGATAGGCGGTATGCTATAGATGCTTCAATTGTGCGTATTATGAAGAGTCGTAAAGTATTGGGCTACCAGCAACTAGTCATGGAGTGTGTTGAGCAGTTGGGACGCATGTTCAAGGTATCCACATGATGAGTTCTTTTCCTACTCAAGTATAGTGTTTGTTATTTAAGTTTAGCCAAGTAATTTCTTTGTTTCAAAAACTCCTCAGCCTGACGTCAAAGCTATCAAGAAGAGAATTGAAGATTTGATAACTAGAGATTACCTGGAGAGAGACAAAGATAACCCGAACTTGTTCAAATACTTGGCATGATTTGCACAGATCATAGTGAAATGAGTGATGTTTGTATGCACTTCTGCAGTCGACATGGGAGGAGAAACATTCCGTCCAAGTTGAAGTCGGACTTCTGTAAATCCTGCCTCCCTGGACATTTGATTGCGTTGCATCAGGAGCTTGAAATTTTTTGTACAATATGGCTAAAGATCGCAGCAAGAGGTAAAAACCGCCTCAGATATTTGAGATGAGATTGCCTAGCTTCTTCCAATCTTTTATGGCCCTTTTGCTTTCTCTATTCTGTGTTTTCTACGCATCTCGAGTTTGAGTAAATGTAATATTCCAGCGAACGACTTCCCCTACTTGGATTCAGCACAGTGGTAATTTCTTTTTAGATCATTCTCTGCGGTTTCTTTCTGTTTCTTTGTAGATTGTGACTTGACCTTAGTCCTTATGGAGCTTTCGTTTCAACCTTATGCAAGCATATTGGAACATATAATAATGTCAGAAAAATGACACTGAATTAGCCGCTGAAATAATAATAGCTGAAAAAATGTATAAAATTTGAATATATTTACATTTTGTATGTTATATACAAAAAATTGTATAAATTTTATATACTTTTTCGGCTACGGGATGTAAATAGTTTCTAGCGCGGGCTCAAAGTGATAATACTCCAATAATGTTTTAGATGCTCATGACTCGGTTATCTCTTGAATGAATTGCTACCTGCTGTTACCCCCGCCTGATTTAGGTCCATGTAACCCAAAATTTGGAAATGTTGAAAAGTTTGTAGCTTGGAAATTTCTTTGCCAGAATCAAATTGTATACTCATAAATTTTTAAGACGCTAAATAAAATATCAAAACAGTTAATATCAGAAATTAAATCGGTTTATGCAGTTGCTGAATGACTACTGTTGATACTCCGATTTTTTTCGAAGATACAATTATTTGGATTGGGTTTAAATCAAGCAACAGAAACAATGAATATTCATATAATTGATACAAAATTGGGAGTTCATATAGTTGATCCACTATTAGTTGATTGAGTTATGGAAAAAGATTGAAAATTCATTGATCTTTACACTTCTCTTCTCCCTTGGCCAACTCTTGTCTTAAATCCGTCATTCCGACAATGAACGCCTTAAGCCGTTTGGTTTAAGGGATTAGGTAGGTTATACCCATAAAAAAATTTAGTTGAATTTTGTTCCATATTTAGTTAGATGTATTAGCTATCGGTATTATTTATATACTAGAATCTTGATATAACTTATCCCATATAGAAGGTGAAGTTAGGGTAAAGATCGCTTTTAGCCTGCGGCCGAAACTACTTATATTTGGTGGCCGCAAAATTATATAAAATTTGTATATTTTTGCTTATAACATATATAAATGTGTGTATAAAAGATACATTTTGTCGGCTATATTTTGAGTTCGGCTAGGCAATGTCTTTTTCAGATAAGAGGAAGAAGTCCAGGTTATAATCCTAGAATTATAATCTTGGAATATCCATGTTTTGAACCAAATAACATCTTAATATCCTACCAAATTCAGAAGTTGGAAGAAGATAAATAAATGAAAAATATAGAAGAATTTTCCCTATAGTTATCAATGTGGTTTGTTAGGACATTTAAGGTACAAATACAAATTAACATATATTTTAAAAAATGTTATTTCATTGTAACCATTATTTTCAATCTAATTTAAATTAAGAAGCCAACTCACCCCCACCCTCAAGAGAGGAATCTTCCACGTTTAAGCAAAAGAATATAATTATCAAAGTCAAATACCACCAATGTTAATTAACCTTTAGAAGTTGGAGGCCATTGTTTTCTTCCCTCTAATTTTTAACAGGCAAGTGCAGACATAAATCAATTAGCGTTAAATGTGGAAATCTTGTTGCTCCTGCTCAGAATCAGACGATGGTGCTAATGAAAACTTGAAGATAATACTAGTAATGGTCTTAGCTCTTGTGTTGATGGTCATCTGCCACTCTCCACCAAAACTGAGAGGTTTCTTGGTTTATCGATGTTAGATTTTTTTTTTTTAATCCATCTTGTTGTTATCACTCATTGTATTTGTAAAAACAAAATAATTCTGAAGTTTCAATCTCCCAATTGTGTAAAAGCTTTACAAATTTGTAGTAAGATGTCTGTGTAACTTTCCTTTCATGTCAGTTACTTAATTATTGAACGAATAAAAGTCTACTCAAAAGGCAAAGATGTTGAATTGATGAATAAGGAGCATGCAGTAAAGATGAAACGCGACGTTGGTTCATTTTTTCTTGATTGTGTAGTGTGTGTTTCAATTATGCTTTCTTAACCTTCGTCAATCATGAATCTCCATATCTTATGAATCAATATCAACTTTGAATTTTCGTTTTAGAGTTGACTTCAAATTTACTTGTAGAATCATGAAAGCAAACGAGAAATGCCTATTCTACTGTTTCTTTTCATCTTTCTTGAGCTGAGGATCTATCGGAAACAGTCTCTCTACCTTCTCATCGTAGGGGTAAGATCTGTATACACACTATCCTTCCCAGACCCTACTTGTGAAATTCCACTGGATTTGCTGTTGTTGTTGTAAACAAGAAATGACTAGATCCTCATGGTACTTGTGTAGTGCCTCATTATGTTTGCTTGGAACAAGACTCATTCTCCAATATTTAATTCCATCCATCCTTCTAAAAATCAATGAAATATAGCACCCTCTTGATAGAACAAGAAAGTGATTATTGTTCCTTTCTTTTCTAGACCTCTTATAGACTAGACTGGAATTTTATTCATTTGTAGATGGAGCTTCAGTAGCGCTAGGTCATCTAGATGGAGGTTATAAGCATTACGCTCTAACATAACTTCCACACCAAAGTTAGTACGTTTAGTGATATCAGTCCCAAATTACACAACCCCGATGACTGAACCTTGATGCACCCCTAGGACAATACGATTTTGTTATGACGAGACATATTGCTAGCAATAATATTGTTAACTTGTAGAAAAATCAATCAAAGGGCCTTTAGTACCTAAACCATGACATATTATTAGGCGTTAAGAGCAGCTTCACCTCTTCTGTATGCTAATATATTGGTTACTTTTCTCTAACATCATTTATGTCTTGAAAATTTTCCTTGTTGAAACCATCCCTTTGATAGGCCGATTTACAACCTAGAAAGTAGTGAACCAGAGTTTCAATATAGGTAATCAGCAAATGAAAGAATGATTCAAGACAACTATAAACCTCTTTTGACACCATTAATGCGGGCTTAATCATGCAATAATGGGCTTACTGAAGATTGACTCTGATACAATGTCAGAGAATATGTCAAAATAGCACGGGCTAGACAGTTTTCGGACCAGTAATTGAAAAATAGCCAGCGTGTGCAAAATCATTAAAAAATAGTCACTATTTTGCTACAACACGGAAAATTCCAGCATAATATAGTAGAGATTGGTACACCTATGTATGAACTTTCAGCATATTATGCTGGAATTCAAAACATACGAAAAGTTCAAGGATAATATACTGGAGATTGGAACACCTTTGCATGAACTTCCAGCATATTATGCTGGAATATTTTTCGAATTTTGAACAGTGTTTTCGTTCACATTTACTTGTACATACAAAGTGGCTAAATTTCAATTACTTTTGAAATTGTGACTATTTCAGTTACTTGTAAATCTGGCTATTTTTGAATTTTACCCCAAGAATATGCTAAGAATATGCGCATTCACCCAAAACAAAAACCATATGGAGAGGCCACAGACCTATAAACCACTTGTGAAGCCTTTATACAACTCTTGTGGGATAACATCATCACTCATACAAACAATGCAACATTGCAGCTTTTTACACGCGACAATCATCAATTTTACAATTAACACAGGCTTCTTCCCCTGTGAGATTTTGTTATTTACAAGAACATAAATATAAAAGGATACATTGTAAGTAAACTTTGAGTGTTTACAAATTTTCATTTTTATCTTATGCAGAAGTATAGGTGAATTACTTACAACCGATATATACATGATATACAATAACCTTTTACTGGTTTGGGTCTTGTGCACTTTGGAATGACCAGGATGTGTATGCAGGTTTAGCAGCTGAGATCTGAACGCGTATCACCTCATGTACTGCACCTCGGTGAAGTACCCCAAGAACTTCTTCCTCCTTCCCTGTTGCAATATCTTCTAAAGAAACAATACGTGTGTGTAATTCATCACGCAAGCGAAAGCCATAAAACCACCTCCCGAGCTTCCACCATTGTACACGTACTTGCCTTTGTGAAATATTGCAGTTGCTTAGGACTTCCACGACACACTCACCCTATAGAGGAAATGAAACATCAAATAACTTCAAGATGCTGTTTCCAGCATAAAGCTAAGTAACTAACGTATAATCGGGCAGTCTGGTGCACTAAGCTCCCGCTATGTGCGGGTGTGCGGAAACCTCCTGGTTCACATGCAAGAAAACTATTCTTAGTCCAATGAAATTGAATTCTGGCTACAACAGATGACCAAGAGGCAGGGGCGGATCTACCATGTAAAGCATGGTTCACGTGAACCCGTGGTCCTCGGGTTAAACTATAGATACGCTGTACATAATTTGGCAAAAATTGATATATATACTTGATGGAACCCATGATCAAAAGAGACCAAGTGGTGCACTGATTTTGATCTCTTATTTCCAATAGCCTAAGCTTAGGGGATCAAATCCCCTCCCAAACCTTTTTGTTTATTTTTTTTTAGAAGTGATAGTGCACCCATTCTCCGGAAATCCTGGATCCGCCTCTGCCAAGAGGGCTTGATTAAACTTAGACTAACTCTGCAGGTCTTGGCAATGTAGCTTCTTCAAAGAACATAGAACATAAGGCTGATACCAGATCAAGTCTTGGTGCCAGAGAGATGCTACTCTAGTGACAGGTGTTCAAGTTTTAATCACTTTTTTTTAGAGATAAACACAGTTGTAGATGCCAATTGCACCATACACAGAAGTTGGTACAAAAGATCCAGCTGCAAGCAGTTTTTCATTGACTAAAAGAGTACCTACAAGGCTACAAATCAATCTGACTCTTACAACAAACCTAAACATTGTCTCTGTGGTGACCACTTCATTTCTAAAAGGTCTAACTTACACCCTAAAGCTATGGATTTTAAATGTTTAAATTAGCATAGTTGTACTAAGTAGGAGTTTAAACAATAAAGAAAGAAATAAAGCAGGAGTTTTATGATCCTCTGTAGCCTACCAAAACAGTGAGTCCTGCTAAAATGCAGACAGACATATATATATATATAGAGAAAGAGAGAGAGAGAGGAGAGAGAGAGAGAAAGAGAGAGAGAGGAGGGGGAGGGGGAGGGGGAGGGATGCAGAAAGAGAGACACTAGCAATTAGGCTGTGTTTCAGCATATATATCCACTTCAGGATGCAAAACGTCCATCAGGAGGAGAAAGAGGGGGG